>JAQGAE010004743.1:0-12291 GCA_034696685.1 Julus scandinavius | reverse complement strand
TAATCTCTTTTGGTTTGGCTGAAATTGTGTTTTAAAATTTCACCCATTGAAAGTGATAGGGTTGTGATCCAGCTTAAGTGAATAGTGAAATATTTTGGATATCTGTAAAAAAAAGCTCAATGAAAGAACGAGTCTCGACAATTTGATATAAAAAATGAGATCAATTTTTGTAACAAGGAATCGATTTTATGTCTGGCAATTTATTAGAAGAAAAAAAAGAAGTAAGGTTATAATAAACAGATTGAACATCGGAACTAGAGTTGTGGAATATTAGTTGGGTCAAACCAATTACAGGAATCAATAATAGACATGGAGAGGATGCTCAGTATCAACTAAATCGAAATTGCAGTATTGGGTGAAATTTTGGTTGCAAGTGCAATATCAGAAAACCAATTTGTACAAACCAATTCAATTATTATAAGCTTAATTAGCACAGTGCAGTAATTTTGGCAGACATCAACCAGATGTGTGTTATCATCGAGCAAGATTGGTTTCTGAACATAAGCATGTGCTGTGCAAATTTACGTTGTACTTGCATATATGTACGTTCATTGGTTTTTACTGGAAGTGAAAGCATTTCCAAGTTTATATGGAATTATACTTGCCGAATTGTATGAAATACAGTGGAACCTCGGTTTACGAACTTAATCCGTTCCTTGACCATGTTCATGAACCGAAAAGTTCATGATCCGAATCAATTTTACAATATGTAAATCCAAATAATGCGTTCTTTGTCATAGAACATTTTTTTTACATGTTATGGCTTAATGTGTGGGAATAATACAGACAGTAAATAAATATTACAGTAATATTAGAAGAAAGCAGTTTAATATATACATCCATGATTTCCAACATTATAGGAAATAAAGACACCCACGTGGTGTCGTCATGCTGACGTTGCTGTGATTTGTAGATTCTGTTTAATAAATTTACTTTAATAAACATTGCTTTCATTAGGAAAATTTGTAATATTATACTCTATTCTGTTATTAATTATATGATTTAAGTCTCAAATCGACGTCATCAATGGCTTGTCATCCATTGCATCTGTAATTGGCGTGAATAAAACAAAAGACGAACTTTTGCCATGCATATTTGCAATGTAGGACATGAAACTAATATCGATTTTAAATTGAATCCTTGGAAATTCTAACACATTTTTGATGTTTCTTGTATTTAGTAAAACGTATCCGTAACAAAGATGTTCCGCTGGAACTAGTAAAACAATAGTAGAAACTCGGACCTTTGATTGGTGGTCCAGAGAAATGTGTTAGTGAACTGAAGCATCGTTCGTAAAGCGAAACAGCATGCGGTGTTCGTAAACCGATTTGTATTAAACTGAGACGTTCGTAAATCAAGGTTCCACTGTATTCATTTTATACAGAACACGATTATCATTGGAATGGAATTTTTAAAGGGAGCAAAGAAGTGATATTTCACAATTATTAATAATAATATACAGCAATGGTTCACACAGTTATGATCACTAGAAGCAATAACAATGAAATACTGTTAATATTATATGCATATTTATTTCCGGGCTGTATTTTAGTTTGAGATTAGGTTGAAATAAAATAGTCTATTGTTTTTTTATTTCCTTCCTTATTAGCAATTGCAGCTCTTAAAATTTATTTCAAGAAAATCTCCATCTTAGTTTCTCACATTTATCTTCAAAACATTTCATTTCTAATCTATGGTTAACGAATTGACGCCTCTCCTCAAAATTGTGTGATGCATGAAATTGGAATGTGCATACAGAATATATTTTACGGTTGTTATAGGGAACATTTCATCTTTCCCTCACGGAGGCAGACTGTTTATTGTTTTAAATTCGACCCCCAACGAAGCTTAAAAAACCTAATAGTTCCAGTGATTTATGAGCACAATTATCCAAATGAGCACATTTTTCTGGCTTTGTTTTAGTGTACACTTACATGTATACTAACTCTTGGATAGATATTTTTAAGGCATTGTTTATTATTGCAATGTAAAATTATCGATGTTAAAGGTTATAATATATAGAAATATTTTGAACACTGTCAAAGGTTGATTATTACTTGTAGTATAAATTAAATATTTTATAATATGCATGTTTAGCAAAATGATGAAAAAGTCACGTTATTTTATTTGCAAATAATTTCTTACCCACATTCTAGCTAATGTCAGAAAAATCCAACATTTACATAATATTCACAAATGTACGATGTATTCTTGGAGCGTTATAAAGAGGTTATCATGCATTCTTAAGTGACATGTTAATGCGTTAGTGTGTATGAAAAATTTATTTCACATATTAGCTGATAAATAAGCAAATTAATTAAATATGGGATGCAGATTGCAATGACAGACTGATACCAAGGGATATGTAAATTACGCAGTATCTGACAGTAATGAGAATTTGCATATCATAAATCATTTACATCACTTGAAAGAAAAACAAATTTATCAAACAATCTTGATAATTATGTTGTAACATTAATTAGCTTTTTATTTAATTTGAGCTTGAATTAACAGGTTATATCTTCTGCAGGGTTCTTAGACTACCGGTATGTTAGTTTAAAAATAATTTCATCCCACAAAAAAGCATATCCTACATGTATAAAAAACAATGGTAATCTTAAGTACATTGACATTAATTAAAAACTTGGAAAAGATAATTTGCCTCAATATTTTTAAGGAAATATAATAATATACGATATAACGAACTACGTTATATATACTGCATAAAAATTTGGAATTTTTTAGGATATTTGACAACGGAAAAATAGGATATGGCAACACACTTCCGTCCTCATATTGTTAATTAGTGACAATATAAAGACAAGCCAATATCCGTATAAGATAATTATGCTCAGTATCTTTATTTCAAATAAACATGAAAGACTGACTGTTCGGGAAACCATACCTGAGTGGTAGCTAGACCGTTAAATTGCAATCTAAATGTCTGACAATACTACATCCACTTTTCTTTTACTTCATTGATGTCAGTAAAATTTCATTAAGATCTTTATAATTTCACTGTTGCATGAAGTCCTTTACATAGGCTTGTGTTAACAATTTAAAATATTTTACAAGGTACTGGGTGCCAACATTTTATAAATTGCCCATTTACACCGTAATGCAAAATTAAAAACTATTATAAATGTATTTTTAAGGTCAAAGTAAATATACCCTGTTAGGCTTTATTTGCAACGTGAATATTTTACTGAGAGCTAGCTAGACACAGAAATGAGTTTATTCGACCCAAAAAAATGTCATGTTATCTTATGATTATCAGGACCATATTACATGCAGTTAAAGATCAGACAATTTAATATTTCTTTTAAATAAGGACTATTCAATGTGAATCAAGAAATGGAACATGATAATCATGATGATGTTCCATTGTATTTGGATTACCAAATCTGTATTGCAAAATGTCATTATTTTTAAACAAAGTAGAACACAGAAAACATGTACTGTTAGGATAATTGCTGAAGGGGACAATTTTGAAAAGTTTATTTTGTTGCCAATCTTGCAGTACTCGTTGTCAGGTAATTCAAGTATTAACATTGCAGGTAAGGCCGTAGAGGATGAGCTTAGTCGCCTAGAAAACTACATTAAAGCCCTTAAATTTAAGCAAAGAGCATGCAAAAGCCTGCAATGTTTGTCTTGGTGACATTGGTGTTCCTCATCTCCCATATAAATATGCTCATTATTTTGCAACACCCTGTATACAGCAGACGACAAGCTTTGCAAGACAGCTGCTGAAAATTGAACTTTCCACAATCAGTTGCTTGACTTTTGAATACTTTTATTACTTTTAAGGTTATAAACATTAAAGTCATTAAGTTAGATCAAAGAAGTATATTGTGTTAGCCAAGCCCACCCAAACACTAACTACCAGCTTTTGCACAAACGCTTTGTAATTAAACGTTAATCGTATTCTTGAACTTTAGCAACTTGTTTTTATTTTTAATTTGTGCTAACCAATTGGGCATGTTATACACAAATATAGTATTTAATAAATTGCCTGATTTTCAATATTTTATTATGATCATGAACTTTCCCTTAGGTTATGCAAGCTGAAACTATAAATTTTAGAAACTATTTAAAAAAAGTTTGGTAGTAGACAATTCTGTTTGTATTACTGTTTGATTAATGATAAATTCATGCAGAGATTATTTTAAACAATGCAAAAAGATTGTTCAAGATGCCATACCCGTTTAAATAGATTGGCATTGTACCAATGATTGCACTAGAACTGTACAATCATGTGTGGAAAGATATTTCGAAGAGTGATAAGCTCTTAAATTGTCAATTTTTGAAACAGCCCATATCAAAAGTAGTAATTAACTAAAGTATGATAAACTTCTCAATCAAGCCAATCGATAAGTACCCAGGAAATATGTTTAGGGATATGACAGTGTCAGTATGTAATATTTCGTTAATTTGCGGATATGCTAAACTTCATTAAACTTCTAATCTATCTGAAGTCATCCTGTTTTACCAAGTAAAACTTGCACCATTCCCTTCTTGCGTCGGTCAATGTACTTAAAATAACTTTTTTATGAAAATATTAGCACATAATCCTAAAATGCCGGTAAAGATATATATGTATATATTTTTTCTAAATACGACTACGTTAATGCTATATATACCCATGTCGGTACATATTCCATTCCAGTTTCCCAGAAAAAATACCTGCATTTCAACATTTTGATATGAATCTGATAACAGCACAATTCACACCTCCCTGAAGTGTGTCATGTTTTCCGTTAACATTATTTTGGCTCGTTTTCAATAAACATGGACCACGTAATCTTCGGTTTTTATTTTGCACCGCAGCAAGCAGTGCGAATTACAATTGCTTTAAGGCAAACTTATAACAATGGGATATTGGCAACAATAGAGGCGAAACTGTTTCATGGAAAGTAGGGTTCAACAAAGATCCCCCAAATCACATTCTTGGTGAGGTTCGTACATACATAGGCTTATGGGGCTTTTTCTGTGTTCTTGCGGAAATGTGTGTCAGAGCAGATGTCAAGAGCTCAGCAAAGCCAGATCCAAAGACGAAGGCGTATTTTTGGCACCACTTTTCCCGCCTTTTTGTCACCACCACACTCATCAGACTCCTCCTTTCCTTCATGCTTCTCATCCAAACTTCTGTATTCGCGTCATGTTCCATATCCTTGTTCTTGACCTTTCCACAAAGCCTCAAATCCTAGACTTTTAAGCCAGCTGAAGGCCAAGAAAATCCTCAACGAGGAGCTCCACAGAGTATGGAAATTGAAGCCAGGAGGAGGAGGAGGAGGAGAAACAGCAACAGCAGAAACAAGATTTTGGCCAAAGTTTTAGTACCAGTTTTGAAGTCACCCTAGGAACACCTTTATGAAAATTCAACACCTCTGCTTCTAGCGAAATGAGGGTAAAAAAAGCAAAGACGCCTACACGAAACGAATTTTTCTTCAGGGATTATTTTACCGTTGTCGAAATGTGTAGGATATAACTCGCCTGTGATCTGGTGCCAACAAATGTAGTGAAATGGATGGCAACTATTACGGAAAATACGTCACTGTGAAAAACAAGACGAAAACATTGAGTGGCTTCCACATGAAAACTGTTACATCGGTCACGTACTGCAGCAAATTTGTAGTGATTCCCAATTCTGAACGGACAGTTTCGATTCAAAATGGGCGAACTGGTCAAACTCATCATGCGTCTAAAAGTCTGCGAGACCGCAGGCCAAGCAGTACCTGCACTTCCAACTTAACAGACCAGGTAAGAAGTTCATTATCTCCCAATGACAACGTTTACATGTGCTCAAACATAACCCTTACAGAAACGTCAACAATTTCTGACATTGGATTTCGGTAAGACCAAATGCGTACATAACGGTTGACGGAACTGTAGATAAGGGCGTTGTTTATCTGGGTGCACAGATTTCAATTACGTTGGCAACTATGTATTCCAGTTGAAGGCCCACACACCAAGGTATCACGTGACTAATTCGGGCTGTCAGTTACATGGCACAAAGATGAAAAATGTCACACGGAAACCTAATTAGTGTAAGCCGCGATTACATAAAGCGCCCTTGTGCACGTGTTAATGAAAACAGACATTCGGTACACAACGTGTTTCGCAATTTACTTTGCAACACATGTGACTGTCATAGCAGAATTAAATTTATTGGAAGGGGATTTCAAAAATAAAAAACACGAAATTGTAAGATGGGGTGGGGTGGTGTCTTGGAACTTATTTAAACATTTCAAAATCACTTAACTATACTTTCTTAGTCAAATCAATACTTTAAAAGATGTTTGAATAACAACAATCGATCATGCTGCTTACTGGCCATTAAATTCCTCATTAAATTGTATGACATTAGGTAAAATTATTTTTGCCTTGAAGTGCATCATAATGCATTTTGGTTAGTTTTCTCCTGTATACAATACAAATGTCAACAGCAAAAATCTTCACATGATCAGTCTAAAAATGACCAATTTTTATGTGCCATAACAGTTAATACACAAACTGTGTTACAAGTAAATGCAAAGTATGGGTAATGGGAAAATAATCACGTACTTTATCACAAAAAAAGGTTCCAGCAAGATTCTGTAATCAGCCATAATTAAGAAAACGTACCATATGGCATCTTAAAACCCGAGCCACATTACCACATGCACTTATGGATTTCAAGAGGGTTTTTTCTTCCCATATCAGCGTCGTACTGTCTTCACGTCCATCGGACATCCGGGTCCTGCAGGCTCTAACGAAGCAAGTTGAGTAAACATTCTTCCCAGAATCTGCTATTTTTATTGGTAGCTACCACACCCTTCTAAGCCTCTACATATGCGTATATGTTACACACTTGCCCTTATTTCTCCTCAAAATCCCCAAATGAATAAAAATTTTGGAGGGCATGCAAAATGTTGGTAGTTTAGAGGAAAGAAAAGCGTCTATTTCCATGGTTTCCTTCCTCCGACATCTGTTTATGTTATAAATAACAAGAAAAAGAGAAAATTGTGCGCATCTGTCACTCAAGCATATTCTTTTTTAACACAATTCCTGGCGCCTTTTGACATTTTCTCAATCAGCTTTAAGCACATCTAGGAAATTCTGAGTGGTTTCACCCATCATCGCGTCAGTGTCGCAACTTGGAAATAGATTTGGACTTTTTATTATTATTGCGTTGGAGACACAGTGCCATATGGGATCCAGATGCCCATATGTGCTCCAATTTACGACGGCAAAGCTTATTTATTGGGTATCTCTTGCTGCTTCAATGCATCGCAACATGTCGGGAGGCATGTTCATTGTATTGTGGCATAGAGTAATGATAAAAGCAGGGCTGTTTATCAACAGCTACAATAGGACAAACTAAAACAATGAAGCGTACATGCAATCAATAATATAGCTTTTCATAAATTATCCATGAAAGGATAAAGAAAGACCTGGAAATGTCATCTTCATTTGCAATGAGATATTTCGGTGATCAAAACAATCCATAAACATTCCGCTGGTAAGCTTACTGATTGCACAAGTCTGTTTTTTGTACAAGGAGATTTACTCGAATCCCATGTCCACATGTGCCTGAAAGAGTTGATTTATCAAATCATATCGTTTTCATTTATTCTTCCTCAAATGTTCCATGACACCCCTTACAATGGCGTCCACTGTCTTGACCGATTGCTCAAACTACACAGACATTTTGACATAGTTATGACAGTGACCAAACTGTGCTTTGAAAGCCAACAACAGGATAATCAATGACTGTACGCATATTAAGAAAATGAGTATGTCACCATGGTGAGCCCCCATTGTAACCCATTTCTAACGAATTAGGTCGTCGATGCAGTTTCATTAAGCCTGCTCTTCATAAAAATTGTGACCTTATTACTATGAAATGTAATGTTGATCTGCTGCGTTATGGAAAATACCACCCCATAAAATCTAATCCTGTCCCTGAGATTTAAGAAATTTATTGGCTATTCATCCAAAGCCGGGTTCATGAACAAGTTCTGTTAATTTATGTTTTAAATGCGCTCAATTCTCAAAACAAATAAAAATGATATCTTTCAAGAGCGATCCAAACTACGTATTGCTATAGTTGATCTGAGCATATCAATTTCCATTTACCATAGTCACATTTTTGGCTCAAGCATACAGAAGCTAATTTTATCTAACTTTAGATAAGTATGCCTAAATGCAGTAACACATATCAGATTATATAAACAATTCTTCTGAATTTTCTTTTAACCCCAACATGCATGTTATAATTTCATCTCAATGAATTAGTTCCACAGCACAGGAAATTTTAAAGCCTCAAATCCGAGATATTTCCTCTAAAAATCGGCCACGACCAAAAAAAGTTTTCTCATTTCCTCTCTAATATCCCTACTTGCGTTTTTGAATATAATCATAAAATAGCCCACACTGAACAAACAAACAACCCCATTGTCCAAATCTAGGCTTAATTCAGGTATTCGCAGTCTAATAAAATGGGTAAATATCACTGTTTTAATAAACATTTTCACCATACATGGTATACGAATTCTGAAGATTTTCTGAAGGACAAAAAAAATCACGTATTGTATTTTCAACAATAGAAAGTTTCAATTGATTTAAGTATGGAAACGTGCAAGGTTTGTGCAAATAAACTGGCTGAGAAACCAATGTGAAGAAAAATCGCTTTGTTAGCTAGTAGCAAAGTTTTCCTCACGGGAATCTATTCTTCTGAGAGACTTTCAGAAATGAGGCCTATGGCAATTTTGCAAAGTGCATTCAACCATTACAACGTACTTGAACGGTGTGTGTACTGGTTTGCAAAGGGTCGTACTCTTTACCTGTATCCCACCCAGTGATGAAAATCTCTATTTAAAGTCCATTTTTCAGCTGATTAAATATAACGAAGCATTTGAGTGTGCACGATCAAGCCTATATTTGATGTTATTTCCAGTAATAAAACATGTTGGCATCAGTTTTTTCTATTAATATATGATTAAAAACAAAGGGAACTTGGTCGCTGATTACATTAACCGATAAACTATGTAACCAGTCGAAGTTAGTAAAGTTGAAAGTGTGTCTGAAATAAATGCAAAAGAGTCGGTATTATCACCACTATTTAAAAAATCCACTTATTTCTTGACACAGATATGGAGAGACAAAAATAACACCATTTACATAGCTTTCATTATCTAACTGGTAAAGGGTTTAGATTTGTCTTGTATCTGAGTTAATGGATACACCAAAACACATATTAAGCACAATCATCTCCAACTTATAGATAGGGGAGACAGGAACTTAAAGAAACTTTTTACTAAAACACTTGTTGCGCATTCAATAATTATCCTATCGATCTAAAATGCTAAGGATATGTGGTCTAACTAAGTGGTTGTGTATGACAATTTCATAAAGCGAATTCTATCAAACCTACTGTAAAATTTTAATGTTTGAAAAATTGTTTTGGAATGTCTCATTTTACCCCACTCCCGGGGTAAAATCAGTCATTTCATGAACTAGACAAAATTATGCAAACAAATTATAATAACTTGTATTTATCATTGTCAGACTGAAACACTTTCGAGTTGCAACTGAAATAAGATGAAATGAAATTATTATATATACTTTAAAAAGTTAACTTCACTGCGATTTTCATCTTTCAAGCTAAAATCGTTCAATTTAAATCTTATAGCTATGTTGGTTATGTTTATGTGGATTAATAATTATCCAAATTGAAAAAAATTTTCAAAAGTACAAATTAAAAGCGTGTTAAGTGATAGTGCCTCACCTTGCCCCAAACAGTTGTGATTGCCAATATAAACTTTAATTGCAACAAATGCATTCAACTAGAATAATATGTTTTCATTAATTTAGAAATCAGATATGCATTACTTAGCAACAGATTGAATATCTGAAACAAAATATTACGGTAGAAATAACAAAGCAATAACAAAAATTCCATTTTGCGACACAAAAACAAACTTTAAAATTCCACAAGGGTATAGTACTAATTAATTATTAGCACGTTACTCAATTAGTTTAGTAGGTATATAAAAGGGTGAAACAAATATTACAAAATATATACGTGAAATAAATTGCCTCAACATTTAAACTTGGAAGTTTTGAAGCATAATATGTTCGCAATTTGCGTACTTCAAGTTCAGATTATGCGCCATTTTTTATTTATGAAATATATTCTTTTTCTTTATTTTAGGCTTCCAGGAGTCAACCTGCTATAGGACTAAAACATGCTTCAAAAGCAAGGGTAAGTGAATCTATTTTCCATATGATAAACAGTAACATATATTCGTTAAATCAAATAGCTTATCGATATAGGAATACAGACTTCATTATTACAGTTATACATGCATTAGATCTATAGATAAAGCTGGGGTCCTGCGTGGGCAATTTAAACTAACCTTAGCTGGATTCACTGAACAAACCTTTTGAATTTCTGTACTAGTTTATCCAAAAGTTCATTGTCTCCCACCTGCAGATTTGCCTCCCTATATATCAACGCTGTTGAGGATACTGAACTCTGTTGAGATATAGGGTGCATGTAGTGAACTAGACATGAAATCATTTACTGCATATGAAGCCATTTTTTGAATCGATATAGCGAATTTTAAATAAATATAAATTAATAACATATGACATTTTGTCTTGAGTTTTTCACAAATGTACAATGTGCAAAGGATAAAAAGTAGAGATTGAAATCTAGTCTTCTTATGAATATTTGTAAAGTTTATAAAAAGCTTCCATTCTTCAAGCACAGAGATACGAATCTCTAATTAGTGCACATAAATGTACTTTTGGGAATTTTTTTGTACAATTGTGTAATAGGTGGGGTAGGCTATAAAAGGGACGTTGTACACTGTATAACTTTTGTTTGGTTTATCAACATGTGTAAATACTTCAACTTTAGCTGCGCATGACGAAACTGTTTTCTCAATACAGAGAAACCAACCCAACTTTCCCTTATGTTTCATTGATAAAAATAGTATTTCCTTAATATACATATGCAGTATGCACGTACCAGCATTGAAGATCGTAAATATGAAATTATTCATCAATGACAAGTAATTTGGACCAATCACTAGTCATGTGTACAGGAAACGGGAAACGCAATTGGTGGAGGAAGTCAAAATGAAGAGATTAAAATTCTAAATAAGGATATAATGTAAAGGTCTTATAAATGTTACCATGTATAGAGTACCGAAATAGATTGGCGAACATATATTCAATAAATAGACATGTTGTATAACCACTTTTGACTGCCACAAATCATATTCAGTAAGTTTCTGAAAACAGACAATAATTACTACTCAGCTTTTGAATAATCAGATCATATTCACCTACATTTAGAAAAAAGGTAATTTTTAATGTTTATGATTGAAAATCGTCCATAGTTTGTTGTATTTGCAAAACAAATCTTTTATCAATAATTGATGATAACGAGACCAATGATCCTGCAGATGGCACTGCCAGACACCTTAGCAGAATATTTTGGATGGTGTTCTAATCATGTATAGAGAATCCAAATTACTCTGGTATTCAGTTACCCGGGTACTCGAATACTCGGACCCTGATTGAACAAATTTTTTTCTGACCATATGTCGCCAAACTAATTTTATCCAAGTTAAATTATCTTGAAATACATTCGCAAACTTATCTGAGCACAATTGTACATGTGCTAATTGGCAAGTCAAAAGATTAGATGTTTTATTTATGCTAATTAATTTTAACGAATCGTTAAGGTCTGATCAAGGTCCATTTACACACAACAGTTACCTATAAGTTCCGGCTCCGTTCAGAACTCCGGCATCGTCATCATATATCAATTAGAACGGGGATATTGTAAGTTAGATTTTAAAGTGCATTTACACAAATTTTATATATTCAGAAAAATTCCTCGATGTCAGTGAAGAAAATATTGTTCCCGTGTGATTTTTGTTTTTTATGCGTTTCTAAGGTTATAAAACTGATTAACAGGCCATCATGTGTAGTTTAAATACATCGTAAAACAGAAATAATTACTAGAAATTTGGACCTGACATTGCATGAATTTCCTAGTCATGCATGCACCGTAAAAAATTGATTTCTGCAAGAAGTTTAAAAATTTATCCAAAAAAAATGCTACTGCTCGTTCCTTCTTTGGTCGCTCAAACAACATGACATGTCTCTTGAAAGTTCAAGATTATTAATAGATTATAATTGAGGAATCTGTGATGATATCTGCATGAGAGCCATTTTGATTTCAGTTTAAGCAAACGTGCGTGTCATAACATAGCATATGACATCGATCTTCTG
>JAQGAE010004742.1:0-12293 GCA_034696685.1 Julus scandinavius | reverse complement strand
CACTCTATATCTAATGGATACCAAAATGAAACTTTCATAGGTTATCAGTGAAACCTACAGGAGGTATCATTTGCACCAGATCAAACCTTAAAGATACCTGTGAAGATACCTTTATGAAACCCCAAAAATACCTACTTTGAAACCTATTCAAAGCTTTAAAGATACATCGAAATTTTTGTATGGGATGTCTCAGCATACCCCAATTAATGTTTTTGGAAAATATTTGTATATTTTCTTAATGTTTAATTTGTTTTAAAGTAAAAATGGTTCACAATGACAGAAAAACCCACATTTGGACAAGTAAGCAGTGAAAATATGAAAGCTGCTGTATTTACGGTTAATTTTAATCTTTTTTGTAATTTATACTTGGAATTTGAAATTGACGTGCCGAATTAAACACAATTATTCAATGATGGTGTTCTTTTTCTTGTAAAATTTGTCTTAATTTCGCGTGAACCACTGTACCCCATGACATGTCCCACTGTGCCCCGGTATAAGGTCACAGTGGGACAGTCTGTGCAACCAACTTTCTGGTCACAACTTTATCACTTTCAATGGGTGAAATTTTAAAACACAATCACCGCCAAACAAAAAGAGATTAAGCAGAATGTGCAAACTAACGGACATTTTTCAAACTTGTTTATTAATTTAAAAAAAATTTACCATTTCAAAGTGAAAAACGAAAAAGTAATACCATTACTGATTTATCAAGCTATTTTAAACAATTTTTATTTTTATTTATCTCTTTTTGTTTGGCTGTGATTGTGTTTTAAAATTTCACCTATTTTATAATAATTTTATAAAAAATGAATTCTAAAAAGTGTATCCACTGTGCCCTGGTCTCCCCTACAGTATACAATTCGATTCATAAAAAAGTAGAACCCAATAAAAAAATCGCAACTTCGTGAAAAATGCTTCGATTTAAATGCAATTTGTCACTTACATAGAACAACAGTGTAGAAACAAAAATTAGTTATAAGATGTGCTTAAAATGTTTTCCGGTGGCCTTTACAAAATCTCGGAGTCTAACGTGCCATTCTTTGATTGACTAATCGATTATACGCTGGTCGAGTTCAATCCAATTTTTCTTAATTGGTAGTTTCAAGTCTACGATATCATTAATCCTTAGTCACATGAATTTTGAAGTGTCATGAAAAAAAAAATTATATTTCTATGGATATATAACTTATTTGCCTCTAAAATTGATAATGTGAAAAAATAAATTAATATTTTCAATTTTTAACAGATTTATTAATTGGTTGCCTTTACAAAATCTCGGAGTCTAACGCGCCATTCTTTGATTGACGAATCGATTATACGCTGGTCGAGTTCTTCAATCCAAGTTTTCTTAATTCGTAGTTTCAAGTCTACGATTTCATTTAAATCGAGGCATTTTTCACGAAGTTGTGATTTTTTATTATTATTATTATTATTGGGTTCTACTTTTTTATGACTCACAGTGTTGTACATTCACTGTACCAGCGCACTGTCTTAGTAATGCAATGACCTTTTGCATACATTTTCATGTAACCGTTCACATTAATTTGTTTACCCCGTGACTTCCAATCTTATTACATGGTGTTTGTTATTTTTGCTTTCAGAGGAGCTCCGTGGCCAATTAGACTACTATGTCAAGAATTACCTGCCTTCCAAAGTTAGGATTGTAAGAGCTCCCAAACGGTTAGGATTAATAAGAGCACGTCTATATGGAGCGAAGGCAGCACAAGGCAAAGTGCTTATTTTTTTGGATTCCCACTGTGAAGCAACACAAGGCTGGTAAGTTTGGCTTAACCCTCTAAGTTTAACAGCAGATTAATATTCCATTACACAAATAAAAACACCACTTTTGGCATAATTGATGAGCTTTTTTTAGTACTTCCAGTCGTTTCAATGATTCTAGGTTAGGTTTTAGTGCACTGACAATTTGTTATTCGAACTTTTTGTAGAATTTTGGTACACGTTATGCAACTTGTTCGTTACGGTTCAGATCTGGTTCGTACTATATTCGTGACATGATTGCTAAACGCAACTAATTTAAATGAAACATTGCTTTTTACAAACTTTTTGGTAAAGAATCTGTTGTGAACCTACCAAATTGTGGGTCTAATGCCTAGTACACACTAGATGAAACACGAAGCTGAAACATGGTTTGGCAAATATGTTTGTGACAAGGCCGTATATGTGTGTGCACATTTCAGGGGGGATGGTCAAAAAATCGCGGAAAATTGGCGGATTCGGGTTGGAATTTGCAACCAAGTTTCATGAAACATTTGGCCAAAAAAACGTGTTTCCATGAAACATCACTCAAGAGGCGGTGAAGATAAAAGGAAATCAATAAAACATTGTTTCATGGTTAAGGCGCTCCTGCCAAGGCCTTTTCCACGTGCACGGAAATATACTATGTTTCGAAACCGCGTTTCGACAACTTGGTTTGCAGAAACTTTATTTCAGTTCAGTGTTTCATCTATAGTGTGTACTAGGCAGTACAGTTCAGATCTGGTTCATTCGTGTCACGATTGCTAAACCCAACTAATTTAAATGAAACATTCCATGCTATGCTTTTTACAAACTTTTTCGTAAAGAATCTGTCAATACCATGATGTGAGCCTACCAAGTTGTGGGTCTAACCCTCATTGTGAAAGTGCTTGAATTTGTTTGTGATTATCGAAACTTATCGAGCTAGATCCACATGATAACATATTTCTGAATTCTTTTCCTTTCAACGCCCTCTTTAATACGATTTCAAAGTAATTATTTAACAATCATAGTTATTGCATGAGTGCATCCTTCAAGTGATCAAAGGAAGAGATCAAAAGAAATTTACATACCTTTGTTGTGATTTGGGTAATGATAATTTGTTTTTCTGATTGGAATATGCAAAATGGTGATGTGAGTGGATACAGTCATGTTTATATGTTTGGCCATTGATCTCAGTTGGTAATTGAAGCTTACTGCCTACACACGGTGAATGTTTGAAGTAAACAGATGTGCAGTCGATAACAGTATACATATGACTATATACGTATATGTAGACTACGGTAGCTATCAAAAACTCTAATTTTGGCAAAGTCTGTGATAGAAATCCAGTAGTTCTAAGCATATTTCCCTATTCTACAATTTCATTATACCATTCCCACGTTGTACCAACACAATTTTTAAAAGTCAAATTTTTTACAGATAACACAGTTAAAATAAGAAATATAAGCAAAAATAATATAAAAAATCGTTTAAAATATTTTTAAAAAATTTCTATATATCTTATTTCTAAAAATTGTTTAAAAAGAGTTTTGATAATATAATCAATAATGTTTTAATATAAAGTAGTTATTGTATATGAAATGCTTCAGGATTTAACTTTAAAAATTGTTTGAAACTAGTACATTGTAAAGTTTCTAATTTTCTTGTAAATGAAATTTTCGCAAAGAAAGAATTTTATTTACTGCATTTTTTTTAAAGAACTTGACTTCTGCCTGCTTTGAAAAGAAATGGGACAGTTGGTTACTTATAACCTCTAATATGATTTGCAAGATCGCCAACAAATTGCCCATTGGGGGATCCCAACCAACTAATAATTCGAAATCACGTCCTTTTAAATTAGCTTGATAATGCTAATTAGACAACATTAGAAATTCAGAAATACTATAAGCTGTCTTGTGCGAAATAAATTTATTGGGCTGTTAAATAAATCCGGGGTAATTTCACGTTTGTGATTAAGCTGCGGTTCATTGCTTTTCATATTTTCTTCCAGAATAATAATGCATAATTTTCTACTCTGTTAGTCAATTAATAACTACATATTCTAAAAAGAAAAATACATAGTTTACCCACAGCTTATCAGAGTATCTAACATCTGTTAACGCTCAATTTATAATCTACATTATCGCACATGTCAAAACTATGTAATTAAAAGGTTGTAGGCCTTGAGCTGCTCTTAATTGAAGTTATTTTTTTTTGGTGAAAAAAACGACATATGTACTTGAAAAACTTAAAAATTTAATCCGGAAATGAACATGCAACAACTTGTACAATAATAGAGGTCGTAAAACTAAAAAAGGGATTCCTGATATGTCTACATCGGAAACATAACTGATGTGTTGAAATTAACATTTACTGCATTACCGTTGTGCATTTCGTAGAAGGCCTAAGGCTGGAGTTACCTTTGAAATTTAATTACCTTCGTGCTAAATTAAAAAAGCTAATTAACAAGGTTGCGCTAGACGCATTAACCAATTCAATCCAAGGCCCATGGTACAAATATCTGCGAGACCCCAATTCTAATAAGACACTGTACGTGTTTGTTCTGCGTAATCAGGATCTGTCAAAGTGTGAAAATAATAAATTGCGCTAAACGATTAAAAGAACAACTTAAAACTTGATATACCATGCAGGGAAGAGGGGGGGTTGGGTTTCCAACTAAGAACTGTGTCAATCTAATACAATTTTTTAATTTGTTGCTGGAGATGGGGCGACCCCTAGGGTGTAAATCTGTCTCATCAGGTTGTTATATTATCCATCTTCCGGTTCAGCACCCCCTGGTGGTGTATGAGCATTTAACACTGTATTTTACTCAAGATCCTCAACTTTTATTACTTGAAAAAAAGCATTGCTGATCGTCAAAATGGGGTAAATGGACGCAGCCATGTAGGAAATGCAATACACGACCTATGGATGCTGAAGTGGGATAAGTCTACCTCAAAGTGGTTTTGTACACTAATATAAAATTAATTAAAAATTCGGAAACTATGTATTTTAGGGATAGAATATTCTCCCAAAAATACTTGTCTGTAATACAAAATCTGTAAAACTAAGGTTCATAGATTATATGTAATTTCGCAGTTTAGAAATGTACTATTACACATTATAACAAGAAGTGGAGCAAGAGGACCAGATACCCCCGCCTGGATCTTCCAATAGAGATCTACAGGAGGCAACGCCTAAACGTCTTTGTTTTGGGTATATGGTCTGATTTCAGCAGAGGTGTAATATCTGTGAGTGCATGGGCTCCAAAAATAAATATTACTTATGGGCCCAACAATTTTAGTTACACCACTGCTTGAGCCTTGAAGCAAGAGTTTAGCGAATTTTTCTTCCAATAGTATTTAAAAACATTTTACGTAATCCTACTTAAAAAACGAAAATAAATATATGGACTTGGGCCTATCGGCCCACGGAGGTTGACCCAAAGTATTGCTTGCCATTTCTACCCGACTGTACCCGATAGTTTCACCACTGGCTTGAAGTCACTGTAAAGTGAATTCTTCGAAATTACATATTTTCATAAAGTTAAATTTGTTATGACTTATAAGTTCTTAAGCTATTCTTTTGCATCTGTTACAGGCTCGAACCGCTCTTGCAACGCATCAAAGAGAATCGTCATGCCGTACTCCTTCCCATCATTGACGTCATCGATGACAGATCAATGGAATTTTTTAAAAACTCAGGAACGTACTTCCAGATCGGTGGATTCACTTGGAGCGGTCATTTTACGTGGATCCCAATTCCGGACCGAGAGCTAAAACGAAGGGGGAGCAAAATAGCTCCTACGAGGTTAGTATTTATGCTTGGAACTTCCAACCCAGTTGAAGCATTATTTGTAAAATTTAATCGAATAATACAATTGTGTATCATTACAACAATATCTCTGGCATGTCAATTTAGATCTCCGACAATGGCAGGTGGACTGTTTGCCGTGGAAACCAAGTTTTTCTGGGAAATTGGTGGTTACGATGATGGAATGGATGTCTGGGGTGGAGAGAATCTAGAAATTTCCTTTCGGGTCAGTGTTAAATTTAGTTCAAAAAGTTAACAAATTTAAATGTATTGTTTTAAACCACAGTCAAATTTCAGATTTGAGTTCTAGCCTCGTACTATAAAAACACGAGTCTTGCAAGTTATCAAATCATCTTTTAAAATTTTCATCAGGTATGGATGTGCGGAGGTCTCTTGGAGAGCATTCCATGTTCACATGTGGGCCATATCTTCCGTTCCTTTCACCCGTACACCTTTCCCGGCAACAAAGACACCCATGGTCTGAACACTGCACGTATGGCCGAAGTCTGGATGGACGACTATAAGCGCCTACTTTATTTATACAGAAGGGATTTGGAGGTATGCCCATTGTTTTCTCACCCTAAGTTAACATTTCGGGTCGTGCAAACTGCCTGTACCGTATTCCAAATAAATAGAAAAAGCCATATTATGCTCTATCGAAGGCTTCGTGGATAAGATTATGGTTTTGTCACATATGGCTTGAAGCTGAATGTTATTCACCAAGCTGCCACATCTGGCGTCTGAACTAATTATCATAAATTGATGATGATGATGCTATTATTATTCAGCATTATCAATTGCACTCTCCATTGCAAATATGGGCTGTTTAACTACTCATAACAGCATCTGATGTTCAATTGGCCAATCAAACACCTAAATTCAATGTATGCTCTTTTTGGAATATACCTTTCCATAATGATAATATGTTGAACTCCGGATTTCAAGGATTTCAAGGCTCATCTCTGAAATTTTCAAGGACACCTTCTACGACCAATTAGCACAATATTTTTCCAAAAAAACTTGACAACTTTGAAATAAAAAAAAACCCCTACTTTTTCAAATGATTTTTGCAATTACCAGAAATTTCTCAATGCCAGCAGAAACTTCAAGCATAATTCGTGGCTTTTCCAAGGTGATATCTAAAAACGCATGCACTGGATACTGTCGTATTATACTGTTAATATAATAAAATATAATCCAGTTAATGAAAACAAAACAACCAGACAGTGTCATTTTCTTAAACATTGTAAAATTATCAAATGATCCAAACACTTCATAAGCGACATTACGGGTTTTTCTCGGCACAAATTTAGCGAAACTATGCCTTAATTAGCATTCTACTTTTTTTTCTTGTTTTCAGAATGCCGACATTGGTGATGTCAAAGAAAGAAAAGAACTGCGCAAAACCATGAAATGCACCTCGTTCAAGTGGTTCCTGGAAAACATCTTTCCCGAGAAGTTCATCTTGGACGAGGACGTTCTGGCGTATGGACGAGTTAAGACCGTTCCATTGCTTCAAGAATTGTCACATGCTAAAGCAAAATTCAGATCTGTGCCCAATTAATGTCATTGACTGCTTTCAGCTTTCCAATGGAATGACCAAGAACATGTGCTTTGACATGCTGCAGCGGGAGGAGAAAAATCCGTACAACATGGGCGTGTACCCCTGTCATCAATTTCAAACAGCGAGCCAGGTAAGGCTAAAAAGCCTTGGCGCTGTGGTAACACTGAAACTATCAGGATTATTAATCGAGCGAATTTTGTCTTTCAGTTTATTGCTATTAGCAAGAAAGGCGAACTACGTCGTGAGGATGTGTGCGCAGAGGCCCCAGAAACAATCTATCACCCGATGAACGTCAAGATGAAGCAGTGCCATGAGGGCGCGCTCCAAATGTGGACTCACACTAAGGTTAGTGCAACAAGAAAATCTTGCAATACCGATTAAACTGTAGTTTCAGTACAGTAAACTCAAGCATAAATTGGCGTTTAAGCACGAAATTCAAGCATAATTCCAGACTTTCCTGATTTTCAAAGCTGCTAGACGTGCAGCCTATAACTTGAACTTGCTAAATTCCCAACCACGTTTACTGATTTAGAATTGTTGATTTCAGCATGGAGCCGTGATACATAAATCCAGTGGTAAATGCTTAGACCTGCATAACTCGACGAGCGGAGAAGACCTTTGGTTGATGGACTGTAACGGAGTGTCCTCTCAACAGTGGAGCTTTGATGTGTACTTGGGCCTATGACAGCGATGAGACCTAGGACCAACACTGGCTGCTGTACATAATCCTTTCCCCCCCATTGAAAACGCCTTTAAGTGAATTACGAGTTTTGTGCATGAGAGAATATATATATGAGAATGTATAGTTTTATGGTCAATCTCTCCTAAGTTCAGGGGCGGAGCTAAACAAAGACCACGTGTGTATTGGCCCAAGGGCTACCTTTTCGCATGTTCTGCGCCATCCACCGATGCTGCAAAATCACATTGATTTTCTGCTCGTGTTTTCAAAGCTGTAAATATACGTTGTATAGGAAATACATGTGTGCAGGCCTCGAATTTGGGATTCCCCATTCCCTAAAGGCCGCGCCACACAGGCTGTATTCGGCGAGTACCACGTGGCTACTCGCCTTTCCCAACAGAAGTTGCACTCAGTACACATATTCATCGAGTGGTTTACCAGTAAAAGATGATAATATATGAATGAAACGATACCTTAATTAATTCATCGATCCCTTTCTACAAGAGAACTTGTGCGCGGAGATAAAATTTTAATTATCCTTGT
The DNA here is from genome assembly GCA_034696685.1 of Julus scandinavius. Lineage (NCBI taxonomy): Eukaryota > Metazoa > Arthropoda > Diplopoda > Julida > Julidae > Julus > Julus scandinavius. The sequence goes on along the minus strand of JAQGAE010004742.1, from coordinate 3,957 downwards.
GGCGAGTACAATTTTAATTATGTTCCCGTAAAAACTCGGCCCTCGACGTACGAAACACGCATATGTGTATCGGAGTGCTCGTCTCTTAATGAGGTCTTCGGCGAAACTGGGAATAGATAAATATTCTGCACTCACCGAATGCCGCCGCCTTAACACGTGTGCTGTTTTACCTCTGTCACACTATTGCGCATCTAAAACAACCAGATTCCTATCAACGTTACAATTTTTAAATTAGACGTTTGCAGATTTAGCAACTTTTACACAAAGCCACGAAAATCTCAACTTTCACAAACTCGCCACGATTTCCTAATGCTCAATTCGTGACACGTTTTTGTACAAATTTCAGATAGTAATTGTGTGCTGCCTTACCTTTCTATTTTCAAAAAAAGAACACTATTCGTTTGCCATTAGCTGCCATTAAAGATTGTTATCAGCTGTTCCAGAAGTTCTTTTGCTAGAAGGCGACAGAAGACAAGTTGCCAAGTTTTCCGTTTTGTTGAACCTAAAATCGTAACATTGCACAAAATTAATTTTATTCACTCCACACTGCAGAATTCACCAACTTCCCATAATTCGGACAGGGTAAACAATATGTTGTAGAGAATGCCACTAGCCATAAAATGCATTATCAGTTTTTCCCAAAATTTTATTTGTTTGTAGCAATTTGCATTTCACTATTATCTCACATGAGCATTTTGTATCTTTCACTAAACATGTGAAATGTTCCAATTTCTACAATCTCAGCTACATTGTAATTTCAGTTATGCAAAGCCTTCTGGGACCAATAAACAATACCAATTTAATACATGTTCTACATCTCTTCTTAATAAACTGAAAATTTTCAGAACTTTTCAGGAAAACATCTATTTACAGTTATTATTGTAATGTCAACTGATGCATTTTTGAGCATACACGACTTTCGTAAACAGGTCTGTTAGTTCAAATGTGTGAGACCTTGCTTGGGCAAAATTATGTTTAAACGGACCTCGGTTTAAACTTTCATCCGAAGGAGCCGCCACTTAGCGAATTTCTCCCATCCATAAAAATTCCCACCGACCTCGGCCGGGAAGCGAACCCCGCATCTTAGGATCGAGAAGCAAGCACGTAACCTACTCGACCACCGGCGTCGACCTCATTTGTGATGAACAAAGTTTTTGAGTAATTTTTTGCGGAAACGCTGCTTTTGTCGGGTAGTGTGACGTGTGTACACGACATGTTCTAGTACATAACGATACTCGTATACAGTGCAATGAGTGCGAGCATCGCACTTACAACACTAGTAGAACAATCAAAAACTACACCAATGACAAAAGCCAATGCATATTTTGGCTAAATATTTATTTTCTTGATCTGTTCATTACTAAATCACAGCTCTAACTGTAGACGATTTCCAACCTTAACATGCTTATTTACAAAGGCCAGGACTAAATTTCAACATTGAAAAATCTTTTATTATTTTCATTCTAAGTTATCATAAAATGTGTTTACATCTGGATGATTGTCCAAAATTTGGGCAATCCTGGACATCACTTCGAGGTAATCGTCATTCAGAGAAACTTTCTTCTCAGGTAAGTAGGCCACCTTTGAGGATTTGAGTGTGTATCCCCTTTCAGTGAGCGCAGTTTTCACTTTGTAGAAATCCCTAGCCTCACACAGAAACTAAAAAGTGCAATAACATGATCGTGTTTGAGAAATATGGTACGAAAACGAAAATACAAGAGTTTTATAGATTCGTTCCAGGACATGCTAATGCCTACCTGTAGTAAGATTGCTCCATCATCCTCAGTCACTTCCAAGACATCTTCGGCCCCAGTTTCAATTGCTATGTCCACAGCAGTTTCGAGGGTGAGTTGGCTAGGCATGGGATCCACTTCAACAATCCCTTTGTATTGGAACATGTGTTTAATGCCATCAACAAAAACCACCCTGTGCAAAACAGGCCACAAATATCAGATGGACAATGCATTGGCAAGTAATTGTTATCAGAAATGGGAAGAACCAGACAACTCACCCTAGCTTGGACAACTGATATTTTATTTGGGGGCGTGACCTGTTGATGTTATCAGTTAACAGTTCAATGATAAAGAAAGATCCCCCAGGGCCCTTGGCCTCCATGGTGAATGCCTTCAACTCAACATCCTTAGCAGCCTGCATAACAACGATACAAACTTAATTGACACCGGAGAAAAACGACTGCAGAACAGCCCATAAATGTTAATTGTTTGTTCTACTTTTTATATCAGAGATGCACTGCAACTTGCACGTATCTATTAAGCACCATTATAAAACTAGAAAAAAATTCGACAATTGCACTTTTGCTCTACTCCGATTTAGTTAATTAAAAAAAAAGAATTTAACCATCATAAGATTTCATATGATAATTTAAGGAGCACAAAAAAATACATAGATGCATTGCTTTCTAAAATGCTTTCGTAAAGGCGGTGCTGCTAACCGACATCAGATGTCATTTCTTTTAACGGTTTAACCAAGTTGGCCAAGTGGCATTTTTCTTTCAACCGGTTATCAGAAGACCTGGATCGGCAATTCTAACTGTCGTTTTTGTAGTTTTCCACAGTTGTCTCCAAGTAAATAGATTTTTTTTCGCTTTTAACTGCTTCAGCCTGCACATAAGATATGCTGATGCGTGTAGAGGTTTAAAAATAATCCGCAATACATAATTTCCCAATACCGCTTCCCCAGCGACTTAACAATGACAAAAAGCCTTGCACGTTTCCGTAAAAAAGAGGATGTGACAATCTGTAGAGGAAGAAACTCTGCATTTACTTGGAAAACTATAAAACCACAGTTAGGGCTACCAACCCGTGTCTCCCTATTGCCAGGCGCATAACGTAGCTGCTAAGCCACACAGCTTCGCACTGCGGGCAAGATATTTGACATATCGAGCCACGAGTTATTTGTTGCAGACTTCCATGCTATATTCCCACCTTGGCAACCACGAGATTGCCTCTGACCCTGTGTAAAATCGGCTCACGCCTCACTGAATTCAACTTTACTTTACCGTGGTCGACTTAATGATGCTTTCGATCTTGGACATCGGCATATTGAGCTTCTTTGCGTCATCTATCACATGCGCCAACAGACTGTTCAACTTGGGATTAGCGTTCTTGCCTTCTAAATTAGGAGAATACAGAACAACCATGAACGAAAGCTCGGAGAACCGGTTCACACCTCAAACCTTACTCAGACCTACCATGCACGGCAGCTTTCATTCTCAAGGCGAGCTTGGCGAAGGCTACTGCTCTGGCGTTATCGTTGCTTTCCTTGGTGTGTTTAATATTCTGCCATTTGCTGTGGCCTGAAAACCTGCTGGGCACCACCAGGACCCTCCGGGGGAGCCTCTGAGTGCCTGTGCTGCCGATACATTTCCACGCCACACATGACATCCCCCTCATCAGCACCTTTCCGCCAAAGTTTCTGCTTGCCTGGATCTGGTGGTTCAGTCCATGACAATGTTGGGAAAAGACAGGGTTCCTAACCAGGTTGCCGGTGTGCAGATGCGCCCAGCAATTAACTCCTATCTGCTTTGGGCTCCCACGAAGGAGAGCCACCAACCCGTACTGGCATATCATGATCTAATAATTTAGTTACTTACTGAAACTGATTAAAATTACCTTAATTTAAACAATGTACATCCTCTACAACATGCGAGGAGCTGATGATGGTGATGAGCAGACGACGTCAACGGTGGCGCTCCCACCACTAAGGCGCTCTCTAAAATACGGGCGGGCTATTCAAATTCTCAAAAATGTTATAGTTTTTGTCGTGAAACGTGTAGGGACGCTTCTGTGGCGTCCCTCGTCACTAGCTGGCGTTATGAATCCGGCAAGTAGAGGCGGATTTTCGTGACGTCATGTGAGCCGCGACCAATAGCTAGTGCGCATGCGCGAGCCTCTACTTCCTGAGTTGGCAGACGAATTCTTGTGCTTTTTGAGCGAA
>JAQGAE010004741.1:0-12294 GCA_034696685.1 Julus scandinavius | reverse complement strand
GCTCTGGTTCGCCCGATGCTGGAGTATTGTGCTTCTGTTTGGTGTCCGCATTCTGTGGGTGCTATCCAGGGGCTGGAAATGGTTCAGCGTAGGGCAGCCCGATTTGTGAAGAGTAGCTATGAGCGATCAGCGAGTGTGACGGAGATGCTCCGCTCTCTGAACTGGGAGTCCCTGAGATCTAGAAGAGATGGTTTGTCTATGGGTTTGTTTCGGCGTTTTTGTTTGCCTTCTAATGCGGACCTGGTTGGGCATGTGCTGACCCCCAATGATCGACGGGGTCGCAGAAATTGTCACTCTGCACAGTTTCTTGAGATGCGAGCTAAATCGGATGCTTATTTTTGGTCTTTTTTTGTGCGGACTATTAGGCAGTGGAATGGTCTTCCTGAGAACAGTGTATGTCTGAGTGAAGCTTAGGTGTCATTTTTTTGGCGTTGGAGCCCTTTTATAGGGTCTGCCAGTTTTTGCTGGCAGTCCCCCCTACCACAAGGCATTTATTTGCTGACCGTAGGGTTTTTAAAATTAAATTAAATTAAAGGTGTCAGAAGTCCCCCACTCGTGTTTCAGAAAAAGGCAAATGTAAAAAATGAACAAACCTCGCACAAAACGATGCCGAAGGAAAAAATGTCGACTTTTTCGTCGTATTTCTTGCCTTTCATCATTTCCGGCGCCATCCAGTACGGGTTTCCGACCACCGTGTATCGTTTCTTGCGCTCGTACTTCTTGCTGCACCTCTTTCCGTAGCGCTTGCGGTAGTCGTTCGGGTTGTGGTCGTTGATGATCCTCGCCAAGCCGAAATCGGCCACGACCACGGTCCGATCTTCTCTCACCAGGCAGTTGTGAGAGTTGAGATCGCGGTGAATTATGTTCATGGAATGTAAATACGCCTGAAAAAATACATTTTTTATTTTTTACGTCCCGTACGGCTCTCGAACAATTCGGAGTCGAAAGCTTTTTCACTTACCATGCCGCCGGCAATGTCCTTGGCAAAATTGATTCTTTGTTCCCATTGCAACACTTCCGTCGTGTCGTGGATTAAATGTTTCAAAGTTCCACCGCTGATGTATTCTGAGAAAATCGTTCGTAAAAAAAATGTTAAAATTCAATTTCGGCGAACTACAATATCTGCCGTTTTACAATTAATCTAGTTACCAGTGACTAAGTGTAACTTCTTGTCTTTGTACAGCACTCCGATAAAGTGTAAAACGTTTTCGTGGCTCAGACTCCTGAGAACGGCGACCTCCTTCAAGAAATTCTTCTGGGCTTCTTCGTCCACGCGGTACAACTCCTTGAGCACCATCACTTCTCCGGTTTCTCGGTGAGTAGCCTGTTTCGAAAAACAAAACTATTTGGGAAAAGTTGCGATGCGTCGGGCTCTCGAGTGACCGTGAGACTCGAAAGACCGATTGTTCGGCACTCGGGATCTTTATCGCATTTCGAGTGAAATAATTCCCAAATACGACGGTCAATTTCCCTACCTTGTACAAAACTATTTGTGAAAAGTTGCGATGTGTCGGGCTCTCGAGTGACCGATTGTTCGGCACTCGGGATTTTGAGTGAAATAATTCCCAAATACGACGGTCAATTTCCCTACCTTGTACAAAACTATTTGAGAAAAGTTGCGATGTGTCGGGCTCTCGAGTGACCGAGAGACTCGAGAGACCGATTGTTCGGAACTCGGGATTTTTATCGCATTTCTAGTGAAATAATTCCCAAATACGACGGTCAATTTCCCTACCTTGTACAAAAGTATTTGGGAAAAGTTGCGATGTGTCGGGCTCTCGAGTGACAGAGAGACTCGAAAGACCGATTGTTCGGCACTCTGGATTTTTATCGCATTTCGAGTGAAATAATTCTCAAATACGACGGTCAATTTCCCTACCTTGTACACTTGTCCGAAAAAACCCTTTCCGAGCAGCTCTCCTTGGACCAAGTCCGAAGCCCGAAATATCCGATGGATTTTGGGCTCCACGCGGAACGACTTAGTCCGGCTAAGATCATAGGGCATCCTGCTCGACGTGGTGGCCAAAGAACTGCTGCAAAGTTCAGTGGAGAAAAAAAAGATAAGAAAAATCGGATGACCGATACTCGAAGAACAAAACCGATCGTTGCCGCCATACTCACTCGGCCAGAAGCCTGGGCAGAGACGAGGCTCTTTCTTTGCAACCTTTTCCGCGCTTCAGCTGCCGGCTACGACCGCCGCTGCCCGAGCTGCCGCCGTGAGGTTCGTCCCTCTTTCGGAAGAGCCACTCGCGAGGTTCCTTCTTGGCCGAAGACTGCGGGAACGAGCGCTGCCGGCCCAAAGCGTTGGGATCGTGCTCGATGGTCAGCTGCAAAACCTTGTTCGTGCTTCGGATAAGCTCTTCGATCTGCACTTGCCGAGAAATAAAAAAAGAGATTAGCGCTTGTTTACGGATCTCGAGAGTTATCGCTACCACGATCCGCGGTGTCCGTTACCTCGGTGAGGGACTGGTCTTTCAGCGGGGTTCCGTTAACTTCCAGGATCTTGTCGCCGATGTGAAGCGCCATCAAATCTGGATTCATGTCTAGCCTGCGAGTAAAAAAAAGCATTTTTTTGAGATTTCGGCACGCTTCAAGATCCGGTAGTCCGGTTACGCATCGAGTTTACGAGGTGCGTTCTACAAATTAGTGACATCAATTTCGAGCAGCGGTGTGCTGTCGGGTTTTGCTTCAGACTCGGGCACGGTGCGACGGACATTTTTGCAAAACTTCAACGGGCCCTAGGAGACGGTGGTTTATCGAGGGCCCGGGTTTTTCGGTGGTTTAAGGCATTTTCAGAAGGAAGAGAGTGGATCGAAGATGAACCACGCGGCGGAAGGCCTGAATCTTCGAGAACCGATGAAAATGCCGATGGAATCCGGGATCTCGCGCGTTCGGATCATCGGTTAACGGTTAGAACGATCGGGGAAGAGTTGAATTGGCCAGAAAAAACATTCCTGCGGCTCCTTAACCTTCTTATTCGCCCGACCCAAGTCCTCGTGACTTTTTCCCCTTCCCGAGATTGAAAAATCACCTCAAGGGACTTCTTTCGGGACTCTCGGAAACATTCGAACGGCTGAAGACTATTCCAGTACCAGAGTTCCAGCACTGCTACGAGGATTGGAAGAACCAGCGCTGCGTGGCTTCCCGAGAAAGTTATTTTGATGTCCCAAAGTATCCACGTTTCACGCTACCAAAAAAATAATCTATAAAATTCTGTAAAAACGTTGCGGAACCTATCGATACATTCCACAGAACACAGTTTCAACGCCGCTACTCTACGGGGACATGACTCTTCAGGCACTCGTGGAAAGCAGAGGCTGCTACGAGGATCGGAAGAATAGTCTCCAGCGCTGTGAGTCTTTTCGAGGAAGTTATTCTGAGGGAGACAATATTGAATTGCTAAAAATTTAAAAAAAAATCAAGTCTCATCTTGTATTTGACTGAAAGAAACTATTAAAATTAATCACGTCTGGTTCGGAATATCGTATATTGCCTCATAATTAATCACTCCGTTACGCTTTAGAAATTCGGCAGCGAAATTTTGAGGAATATACCCTAAATTGTTTTTGTAAACTATCGCACAATGCAAAAAGTAGTGTTAAAATGTAAAATCCACACTTTGGAAATTTGTCGAACAGTTGCCGGACAATGACAAGTTGTCGGATAACTTGTCCGAAAAATGAATTCTGGTTTCGCGGCGATACTTACAACAACAGTTTTTGTTGAAAACCCATTTTGTACGCTTTGGAGAAAACGCTGTCCACCGGAGCATCCGTTTGTAGCGAACGGGCCGGCAAAATCCCCATCGCGTTATCCACGGACGCGACAAGTCAACTCGGGAACTGCCTTTGAATCCACACACCGTATCTTATCGAAACGTTGACATAATCCAATTATTTTTAAATCTCGAAAACCCCCGCAATCGCTAATTCTCAGAAATCGACGTTTTATCTTTTCTGCAATAGCGATGCTGAAATGCCGAGTGTTGAGTCATGTCTAGCTATTTTTTATCGCACGTACTCCGCAGCCAGGAAACTCTGGTATTGTTTCCCCGCAGATTTATCATAACAATCGCTTTTTATTAATCAGCTCGATCGTATATCCGTTTGTCCGCGCAAAATTCGGCTTCGTATTGGAAAGGGGATCTGCTGGTCCGAGTGGGCAACACCACCGAACATCCTTGTTCGGGTTTCAGGATGTTTATCGCTCGAGCCGAGGATATTACGAGTCACGGATGATCAGATCTAAATTTAGCGAGTTGCGATAACTTACGAGATGAGAGCGGGCTGCCGAGGGCGTCGACATTCTCGTGTTTTTTTTGTCGGCCCTCGGCAACATTCTAGAAAAAAAATACATTAAATTCTGGTCAGTTTGGATTATCTTAAGCGGGTTTCAAGGGGAATTTTTCAACCATTTGGAAAAAATACTCTCGGATTAGGGACCGAAAGGCGACTTAAAACCCGACAGCCTCTCCATCAAATTATTCCCGAGTTTCTAATTGCGAAACTCGGTCTCGCGAGTTATATCGCATTTGCTAACCTACCTCGCGGCCAGCGGGGTTTTTTACCCACACGGTAGTTATGCAAAATCTAGAAGTTGACAAACGGCGTCTCGTGGATTTCCGTAATCAGGCCACTGGGTCGAAATTAGCGACATTTCGCCGGAATCCAGGAAACCGATTTTTAGTCTCGGGCCGCAAGACGTGTCGCTTATGAAATTTTGCCACATGGATCAACCGGCGGTTGGCAAACATAACGCCCACCGCATTACGTATCCGCAAATGCTTAGTTATTATTAGTTTTGTTAATAAACCAGTTGTGCGAATGTCGATTATGTGGGTCGGCGACACAGCTGATTGCCACATGTTTCAGAATTATCTGGACAGTGACAAAAAGTCGGGGAAAGTTTCGCGAAATACCGTATTTTACGGACTATAAGACGCTACAAACTTTAAGACGCTACAGATTATAAGACGCACCTAAATTTTTAAGCAATTTTTTTTAAAAAAACAAGTAGTATAAGACGCGCCTGAATTTTGGAGGCAATTTTTTTAGAAAATAGTGCGTCTTATAATCCGTAAAATACGGTACTCGTATATTTAATCGGCGATTACGGTTCGTAACAATCGGAGCCATGTTACGTGAATTTATTAAACGATTTTGATTATTTTTACGCTTTTTTTTAATTTTAAAAAGGTTGTCCTAAAATTCATGCTTAAGTGTTGCCGAAGAGAGGAAAAAAACTGTGACAGCGGAAAGTTTCGGGTTATTAAAAATGGAGAGCTACGCGAAATATAGTTGAGCAATATTTTAAAAATAATGAAGGTTTGGCAGCTACGGTTCGAGACTTCCGTACGGCCGGAATAGTGGTTTAAATTCATCAACTGTGAAGAGATTAATTAAAAAAATCGAGGAGACTGGATCAATTAGTGATCTTGGACACACTGGCCGTCCTTCAACGAGTCGTTTAACACAAAACATCGAAGAAGTTTGTGAGAGTGTTGCTGAGAGTAACTAAAGAGTAGCTGGAGAGGGGAAACTTTGTAAGCGCGAAGATGCAAATCTTTCGCGAGAATACGCTGTAGAGAGCTTCGTGAAATGTCCGATTCTTGACCACGGTGCCGAATTGATGTTTCCGGACAAATGGCCCAAAATTCGAATCTTGCGTGATTGTGATTGAATAATGCCGTGAAATATTATTATTCATCGCAGCCGATAAAACGATAATCGGTTTGTTTATCAACGAGCACCTCGGATAACATAACAAAAATAATCTTAAATTTTTTAAATAAGTCACGGAATCGCTATTTTGGGATCATTTTAAGATTCACGGGTGAGCGATTTTGATACGTCATTTCGAGCGAAGATAAATCCGGATAAGACCCATCGATTTATTAATCCAGATAATACGCAGACTAATCCGTTCACCGGGTTACCAGATACGAGCGAGAAAATAAGATTCAAGGCACTCACTCGGAAATGTGCACTCCCCTGAAGATTCCGTCGGCCAGCGAAAGTCCCTTGCGGCTGTCCAGCGACAGTTTGATCCCTCGCTGGCGGTCGGGAGTGGCCGGAATCTCGACCAGTTGAATGGAGTGCGGCTGCTTGATGACGAACGGCGAGAACTTGGACAGCGGTTGCATCTGGCGCTTGTAGCAAAGTCCGCTGTTGTGTCGAGATGAAAAGATTTTGGTCAAATTATCCGGATTCGAGCAAATTCGCAACCAGATTTCATCGATGGACTCACCAGTAGAGCTTGGACCTTTCGACCAAGGCGTACGAATCTCCGTCTCCGATGAAATTACCGCAGTTTGAACACCTGAAACATTCCGGGTGGAACTTGTGCTCTCCGGCAACCTACGTGATGGAGGGAAAAAAACATCTTTATCGAGGCCAAGTTTTTCTGGAAAATTTCAAGGATTTCAAGGCTTATCCTTGAAATGTTGAAATAATCCCGACGAGAACTTACCATCACTGGTCCGGTGATGATTTCCGAGCAGTCTTGGCACGCTTCCCCGTACTTTGACCAGTAATCCTTCTTGCAGAAGAGGAGTCCATCCTTCTCGAAGTACCAGTTCGTCAGTGAAACGTCACACACGGAACACCTGCGAACAAAAAGAGAAAGTTTTAAGGAATTTGAACAATGCGCGATTGTTCGCTTTCATTTTTGTGTTTCGTCAACAAATATTTGTCTGGGTTTGGGAACGATAACTGGCACGGGGCTGCGCTAGCCTAGATTGCGTAGCGCTTTCGTAAAATCATTGTTGACAGCGAGAAACTTATCGGTTTTGATGAAAACAACTACTGTTTGTTCGCTTGTCACAACACGGATGTAACAACCGATACGCGTGTCGGCAAACTGATAATTTCACAAAGTCTGAATGCGCGGTCGTAACTCCCGCAGACATTTTTGGCCTGGGGTTCACGAGGTTTGGTGGGCGTATAATTTCCTCGAGCAGATTTAGAGGGGGTACTTTGGTAGTGGCCGGCCCAAACTATCAGTTTGATTTTCGGCAGTCAGTGTGATTTTTTCCCCCGGTAAGTAGTTGATTTTCTGGAATGAAAATGGGCTACGATTTTTCTGCGGCTAAAGTGTGATTTTTTTTGCAGTAACAACATGATTTTTTTTAACAGTCAATGAGTTATTTTTCTGCAGTAAAAGTGGTCAATTTTCTGTAGTAAAAGTGACATTTTCTGGAATGAAAGTAGGTTACGATTTTTCTGCGGCCAAAGTGTGATTTGTCTGCAGTAACAACACGATTTTTTAGCAGTCAATGAGTTATTTTTCTGCAGTAAAAGTGGTCAATTTTCTGTTGTAAAAGTGACATTTTCTGGAATGAAAATAGGCTACGATTTTTCTGCAGTAACAACACGATTTTTTAGCAGTCAATGAGTTATTTTTCTGCAGTAAAAGTGGTCAATTTTCTGTTGTAAAAGTGACATTTTCTGGAATGAAAATAGGCTACGATTTTTCTGCGGCCAAAGTGTGATTTTTCTGCAGTTACAACACGATGTTTTTAGCAGTCATTGAGTTATGTCTGCAGTAAAAGTGGTCAATTTTCTGTAGTGAAAGTGACATTTTATGGAATGAAAATAGGCTACGATTTTTCTGCGGCCAAAGTGTGATTTTTCTGCAGTAACAACACGATGTTTTTAGCAGTCATTGAGTTATTTTTCTGCAGTAAAAGTGGTCAATTTTCTGTTGTAAAAGTGACATTTTCTGCAATGAAAGTAGGCTACGATTTTTCTGCGGCCAAAGTGTGGTTTTTCTGCAGTAACAGCACGATTTTTTAGCAGTCAATGAGTTATTTTTCTGCAGTAAGTGGTCAATTTTCTGTAGTAAAAGTGACATTTTCTGCAATGAAAGTAGGCTACGATTTTTGTGATTTTTTTATCAGCAAGAGCGCAATTTGTAAGCACTTTCTACAGAAATGCTGTATTTTTTTATTTTTTCAAAAATATCTGTCGTTATGCAAAAGCCTCACGAAAAGGGCAATTTTATGGCAAAATATTTTAAGTTAGGAGTGTACTACTCCCATAATTGACCCTGTTATCAGTTTTTCTCGGCTATACATGGGATTATAGTAATAAATACAGACATTGTACATTTTTATTATCTCTTCGGTACAAATAATTAATTTCACTTAAGGCTGCAATTTCGAAACAGTTGTGTTCTTCTCATTTACTATTTTCTAAAGAAACAGTTTATGCAAAATTTAAATATTGAACGCTATTTTAGGAATCCCATTCAATGAATTGTGCAAATTTGGCATTGCGTAACAGTGCAATTATGCAGAATGTCGCAATTGGACTTTGAGTGTTTATTCGCTTTTATAACATTCCTGCACTGGGTATAAAACCATCTCGGTCATTGCGTAGGTCACTTCAATTTGGTTGACACCTGCAAAAGGATTGCGAATTTATGTAAACACGGCGGTGGAGGATATTTACGTAATTTTCAACCTGTTTTTTCTGCTATTTTCAAAGGTTGTGTTTTTTTACTATTTTCATCATTTTCAACACAATAGCCTAGGCCATTTACAACTTGTTATTTCTGCCATATTCAACGTGTATTTACACCATCTGCAACTGTTTTTATTCTGCCATAATCCATGTAAATTTACACCATTTTCAACAATTTGCAACCTATTTTTTTGCCATTTTCAAGGGGTTTTGATGACATTTTCGAGGGGTTTTCTGCATCGTTTTCAAGGGTTTTTCTGCATCATTTTTAAGGATATTACTTTTTTCTGTACCATTTTCAAGGGTTTTTCTGCATCGTTTTTAAGGTTTTTTTCTGTACCATTTTCAAGGGTTTTTCTGCATCGTTTTCAAGGGTTTTTCTGCACGATTTTCATCACACTTCACTTAATTTACGACCTGGTTTTTCTGCATCATTTTCGAGGGTTTTTCTACAACATTTTCAAGGGTTTTCCTGCCATTTTTAAGGGTTTTCCTGCACAATTTTCATCGTGCATCTTCATCATTTACAACCTATTTTTTTGCTATTTTCACGGGTTTTTCTGCGCCATTTTCGTCGAGTATTTACACAATTTACGTCCTGTTTTCGCTGCTAGTCGGTTTGAATCATTTTCAATTTGTATTTCACACATTTCTGACCATAAATTGGTCACCAGATTCGTATAATTTGCCTGTTGTCCATTAAAATTGCCATTCACTGCTCTTCACGTACAGGTGGCTATACTGACACACCCACATAGAAAGTTCCTCTAAAAATCGGCCATCACATTGACCTCTTTTCCTCTCTTATTTTCATTAGCAGAGGGAAGTTTCCTTTAAAAATTGGCCACCACCTTGTCTTGAATCCTCTTCTTCCCCACGCTATACAAGTGTCGTTGGCGCGACATCACTTGTCTCGGGCGTCGTTAAAAACCATCGACATCTATCGAACCTTTAGCCCACATAATACAAAGGACTACGAGTTAATAACGTGACACGGATGTGTATAAAATTGACTGACAGTTTAAAATTTTTTAATTATGAATCGATAATGTAATGGAAGAAGGGGAAAGCCCCCTTTCCTCATCCAATAGGCCTCATTTTCCAGACAAGTTTTATTGCTGTTATCGAACTGTTTGGACGTGGATGTAGCGTAGCGATGAAGTGGCACGTATCAGAAAAGAGCCTCGGAATTATCAGAAACCGTCGAGATGAAGGGGAAGAAAAAAAAACAGCGAGGAATTTGAAGATCGATTTCCGCGAATTTTCTTCTTCGGGTTTACCTGAAACATTCCGTGTGCCATTCGCTGTTCAAAGCCTGCAGAAATTCATCCTCCTCGATCGTGTTGGAGCAACCGGCACAAAATGTCACTTGGTCCGTCCCTGACATGATCAGAGGGAGAATTAATGCGATTCGGAGCGCAAACGATCACAGATGTTCATCGCGACGACCCACCGAAATTCATTGCATTCCAGCGACAATTGCCGCCATCTTGAATCACATTTAATTCTAGAACTCCGCCCCCTCCTAGTTTCCATAATTTCGATTTGCACTCGAACCTAGCGCCTACGCGCGTGCGGGTCTCTACGGAGCCTCGGAGATGTCCTTTTTGAGTTTCCGTAGAAAACTTTAAAACTTCGGCGGGAATTTTAAACGTTGTCCTTTTTTTGTTTTAAGGCGTATTTTATTTCAAAGACAAATTTGGGCAACATAATACAACTTTGCACAATGTTGTATTATTGTACAAAATTGTATTATGATCAATCATATTAAATGAACCGAATAGACTAATTTTTTAAAAATTCATCCTGTAGTTTTTTTAAAAAAAAAGTTTTTCAAAACGTGTGTAGTGTCGTTACAATGCCTGCACAATTTCACGATATCAAACCCCAATACAAAATCAATTTGCAGTTCACTCACGTACTAAGCTCCTCACTAATCAAAACTTTATATCACCATCTTTAAGGGTGAATTTAAATCGTGTCATTAAACGTAATTAATTTGGTTTCGAAATTATGATAAGAATCTATTGTAATGATGATATCATTAATAATAATAATAATACATACTCCTCGATAATGTTCGGCCTTCTTTTGCTTAATCATCCCTTTAATTTCTAAGGCGTTAATCAACGATTAATATAAATCGTCATTTTTCAGTGCTTTACGGTTAACCCTTCATAAAATCCATAAATTAATGGATCACCCCGACGCTCCTGCTAATCGTCTGTATTATATCGATATAATGTTCATATCGATACAAAGTACATATCGATATGAACCCAGGTGATCGCCCTACGTATTTTTCAAACCGGTTATTGGCGTAGATCGTGACATGTTGAGACCCTTTACGTTTAACTCGAGTGATTATTATCGTCGGGTATTTAACGCGCTGCTAATCACAAAATTCGGTAGTTTCGAAGGTGTTATTCAATCGAGAACGAGGTGTTTGATTGTTGAACGGCGAAGGATTCATAGTACGTGGTAGGCTTATTTCGAATTTAATATTTCTACAAATATTAATTATGCCTGTTTATAGCTGTCAAACTAGCCGGATGTATAGTTATTTACGCATTTTTTTTAACACATATATTCGTGAACACTCCCAGCTAATTTTCTGATTTTTTTAAACTGAAATTACTCGCATATTTGCAAATATAAGCAAAATGCGAAAAATGGAATGAAAAAAAAAATTTCGATTTTATGCAAATGAGCTCGTGGAATTTGTTCTATTCATCGCATTCCAGATTCCATTTTTATTTTATGCGAGAAGAATATTTTATTGTTGTTGTTAATACCGCAAAATGTTTATTTTTAAATATAAAAATGTAGAGAAACACTTTAAAATTATGCGTGAATCTTCGAGCAACAGGTGTTTGAAAGTGGTGATATAAAATAGAATAGGTTATGCGATTAGATTTTGAGCAAAAATTAGTCGAATGATGTGCAAGTTGTGTTTAAGATTAACATAAAATTTGCATATGTAGATATAATTTTTCAGAAGTTATTAAAATATGTAAAGATAAATTTTGTAAATTCGTTTAGTTACAGTTAATAATTAATAATGTAAGTAAAGCAGCCGTGAAAATCGGGAGATGTGGTTGAATTTTATAATTTCGAAAAAATCGGAAATTGTTTACTGGAAATTTGTGTTAAAATGCCATTTAATTCTGCAATTTCTGTTAATAAGAAAAACAAAACTAAATAAAAAAATAAATTAAAAAATTTGCCCATTTTTTGGCAAATAATTAATTTTGTTGTTCAACAAATATTGTAGTAATTAGTATCGCGAGGGATCCTTAAAAATTTAAGGAATTTAGCCTTGGAATTCTTGCATTTTTTTTAAACAAAATACTGTGCTTTCTTCATAAATAATAAATGAAATATAATGCTAAATGCATATTTTATTAATGTCATCTAACAGTGGTTCTACTGTAAAAAATAAATGACTCTGCTGTTTTTAGACAATGCGAATCGCCTGCTGTTTAATTGGCGTATCGTTAGCCTCCTTCTCGGCCTCCATCATTCTACAATTTCAGTCATATCTTTATTTTATTATATTATATATTTTTTATTTTTTCCTGGTCTCAAAAGTGTTTCTAAGATCAGCTTGAACAGGATTTGGAAAAGATTGGCACACTTCAGCATGGTGTCTGATAGCATATTTTAAGCATTGTGATACTCGGGAATTGTCACTTGTGGATTTTAATTGGGCAAGCAATTTTTTTCGGTACTTACGTATTATCCTAGACTACCTCAATAAAAGGTACTATGAAGTTATCGGGCCTCAATTTACAGAGGCTATGTATACAATGTCAGATCGGATCCATCATAC
>JAQGAE010004740.1:0-12294 GCA_034696685.1 Julus scandinavius | reverse complement strand
AAAACATGCTTTTTCAACATGTTTTCAAAAACTCTGCTTTTGCTTTTTGCTTTTGGTTCGGTGTAGTCGTACCTAAAGAGTTAAATGCCACCGGAAGGGAACAGAATGTCCTGTCAACAGTTCTTAAGAGGCGTGCCTTTGGACACATGATCCATTCACCCCAATTGGGATATTGAATTAGAACCAGTAATGTCCTATTGGGTGAAAAAATTGGGGCTCGAAAAGGTTTGGAGTAGAATGAACCTTTCGAACTTTGGTCTTGTGCCTGGTGCATTCTTTATTAAAAAAAACTTTGCAAAGGCACCATGGAGCACGTGTCTCAAGCTTTCTATCGAAATACATTTAAAATGATGCAAAAATCACGTTTTTCATTTATTCTTAGAAGGAACACTAATTTAGCCAGTAAATTTAGTAAATTTGATAATAAGAGTCTTTATGGCAAGTTTGGATGTAAGTATTTCATGCAATTTGGATACTTTTTTTTTTGCACGAGGTCACATTTTTGGCTTTAGACAAAGGATTGGGGGAGAGACAAAGGGCATTTTTTTTTAGGGGAACTTTTTAAAAAATATAATATCGAATTAGACTCTAACCTTGTATATTTAAGTTTATGTGGCGTATTAAAAATACAAGCGACTAAGACAAAGAAACTTTAAATAATGTTGAACAGCCCTTGTTTTTTGTTTTGTTGGTAAATGCACGTTTATTCGTTTTTGTACAACAATGTTTAGCAAAATTCGCAAATTGCGTGCAAACATCTCCTTCGAGAATTCAGTCCCTGAATCGAATGCACTAAAATCAAGTGCATTTATGGACGAAAGGCACGCAAGCGGAATTTTTTGTAGATATGCAAAGTAATTGGCTGTAGACTAGTTTGAAGTCATGGTTCTTGTTTCACTGTTCGAGCCCCTCGTAAAATGTTGTTGTTCCTATATATGCAGGAATCCAGAACTAGCTATATTCACTAAGGAAGTTAATTAGAACATTTAAAATTTAATCTAGACTTATAAAAGCTTCTTGTTTATGAAGCCGGAAGATATATTTTACAACGCTAGCCTGCTGGGCTACCATTCATGCTGGAAATAAACACGTTATCAACTTATCACCAACATACAAAAAATCCTCTTTCCCCTTTCAACCATGTTATTTCCTTTCTAGCTGCATAAAAATATGCATGCTAGTCCTGGTGGACCACTTTTTACATCACTGACCGACCTGACTTCAAAGAGCCATGTTTATTTATTTGAGCTTTTCATTTCCTTGCAGGACATCCGACGATTAGTCCAATCTCTGGAAGTGAAAGATGTGCAGTTGAATCGACTAACTCAGACTGGTAAAAATTTATGTTGTTCGTACAAATGTGCATAATCCTCGTATAACGGAAATGAGGAGAACCGGTGACTAGAGATAAATATGTTGCCAGTGATGATAACTTCGTACATGAGCGAAACATCCGTGTGCCATATGATTAGTCTTGCTGAGGTGACTTTTATCCCAAAACTCGGTTCTTCTCGCCATCTCCAGGGGGATACGCCCACGGCATTATGGAACTGAATGTAGATTAGTTATTGATGATGGCATATTTTTGCTCTCTCCCTGCTCGTATTTTATAGCAAAAGTGTTTCCGATGTTGCCTGAGAGTCTGGAGGTGTGGCCCTCTGAGAAGGAATACTCCTTGAGGGACCATAAAGTGCTGGCAGCGCCATCGAGCACGGATGGAATGTTGTGCGTGGCACACTTGCCGCTCGTCTACACAGAGCAGGAGTTCAGCAACTTGGTCCAAATGTACGGACCGGTGGCACGGTGTTTTCTGCTCAGGTCTGAGAAAACTGGTGAGTAATGTCTTCAAGCACGATGGTAGAACAAATTTCGAACGACTCCCAATGGGGTCCTTACCGTACACTGGACAACTCCAGGGAAGTGAAAACACTCCATCGAACGTTGTCGCGACTTAATTAAAAGTACTTGAGGCGGCCGTGTTTCCGAGCTATCGAGCGGTCGTTATTCTACAATCCAAACTAATGCTATCGAGTGAAAATTCAAACTCGCAAAAATAAGAACCTCAATTAAAATTTTACCCGATTTTTTAATTACGGCCATGCTGAATACCACAAAATCACTGGAAGTACCTATGAAAATATTCATCAGTTTTTTTAATTTTTTTTTATTACACATGGTCATATTTGTCGAAAAATGTCAATACAATAAAATATAGACACATGTTAACATCAGGGTCATATTTGGGATTTTCTGTAATAAAGAGACTTTGAGAAAATGTATTTTTATGTTTAGGCGAATACAAAGGATATGGATTTGTTGAATATTCTTCCAAGGAAGTTGCTTTCAAAGCAAAAAGCCTGCTGGATAAAAAATGCATCGGTGATTGTACTCTGCATTGCAATTGGCTTGATTCATCGCATGTGACGTACAACAGCCTCCACTCCAAATGTCTCTTTGTTGACCACCTGCCACCAAACTATAGAGACCTGGTAGAATTCCGGAAAATTTTCAGCGTGCATGTTAGCCCATCATACTGCCAGGTGAAATTCTGTCGTATTTTGCTACAAATAAGTTTTTTTGCGCTGGAATATCTCGAAAACGTTAACATTCGTAAAATATCCTTTACAGATTGCTTTGAAAAATGGCCAGCCATTGGGTTTTGGACTTGTCGAGTTTGAAAACTCGAGCGATGCTGAAAACACCCAAATGAAGTTGAATCACTATCAGATTGAAGAATACAAAATACGTGTAACTTTTTGCATTCCTGGATATAGGGCTATGGTCATATACAACAAGTTAACATCTGAACTTGTAAGTAGCACAAAACCGTTATTATTAAGTTTGAAATTAAGGGTTTCCAACCTACATAAATAAGATGAACAGCTTGAGGTTAATGTTTCCAATGATGACAACATTATTCATTGTGAATTCCTGTGATCTACATGATTAGTCTTACTGAGGTTTCTTTAACCGAAAACCTGTTCTCTGTGATTTAAAATTTTAAATAAATCAAATGTTACCGTTTTTACTGCTAGAGCAAGATTCATGAAATTGAAACTGAAAACAATTGTACAAGTGTAAATTGCTAATCACAAAATCACACAATGTTAACTTCCGATAGTTCCTGCGAGTTAAAGGAATACTTTTTTTTCCTCTCTCAAATCAGGCATCTAATGGAAAAAAGCCTCTCTTACCTGATCCACCAATGAATCCAGTTGCCTTTGGACAGTTACAGATGTTAGCCTTGCAAAATCCACAGCGTAAGTGATTATTATGAAGCAAGAATTACAGAAAATATTCTTTAGCAACGTTTATTTATTCATGATCGACTTTTGTTTTCATTAGTCTTCCAAAACCTGCAAAACATGGTTTCCTCCCAGCTGCCCAGTGGTTCAACACGAAATGGCTTTGATGAAAAATGTAACGGCGGTGATAAATCTCCGCAGTCACATGGTATGCAAAATTATTCATGCTTTTATTATTGAAATGTTTATCTTAATATCATTCTTTGTTGCACTGTGTAATGTGTACATTTTATTTGTTTCAAGTATTTTAATTTTTATAGAAATTGAAAGCTATTCCGTAGTCATTTTGCTTAAAAATCGTATTTCCTTTAAAGCTTCAATCCTTACTAATTTATTGCGTTTTGGTTAAAAACTTTTATTATTTGCAGGTCTTCTTGGATCCATCCCTTCACCAGACACTTCACCTTCATCCACATCATCTTCATCTTCGTTATCCTCCTCAACAACATCAACATTTGAGCAGATGAATCCAAATGTTCAGGCAGCTTTAGTCCTTCTATTGGCAACTCAAATGCAGTTTCAAATGGGTGTGCAGCAGGTATTAAACCAGTTAATGATATTTTCTTTAATTTTAGACATTTTGGTGAAAATATTTAATTGTATTATTTTTTTTAACTTTTAGCCATCGTTATTGGGAAATCCTCAACTGCTTGCATTGGTACAAACGTTTTTAAAACAGCAAACTGTAAGTTTCAGATTTTTGTATTGTTTTCATTTATTGTAAAAATAGTTGGTTTTTTCTCCGCTAACTCGAGCTCCGGATATGAAACTGTTCGATCTTATTGAATTGCTGACTCGTATGCACTTATAGGGACTTAAGGATGTCTCGAATGGTTTGCAGAATGTAATGTCCTTACTACAGAACAATGGGCAGAAGAATGCACCGTCAAATGGAAACAACGCGCATCAATTTGGTCGTGATTCCAAAGATGTTGCTCCAAGTTCGAATGGATCACTGGCAAATAACCGTACTCAATGGACCAACTCTGCAGTAAACGGGAACTGCAATTGGCAGCAGCAGCACCAGCAACCATTTTCAAGAAATTCTGATGGGAACAATGGACCTGCCCAGTACAAGACACGCAAGGTTCCGCTACTGCCGGATCCTCCCTTGAGTACCAAGTGCGATACTGGTTTATTGCCCACGCCAGATTCTGGCAAGAACGGTCATTTGATGGGAAATACTCATGGAGGAGCAAAGTCTGCCAGTGCCTTACACAATGGACACTCCAAGTACCACATGACTGGAGGACTGTTGGAAACGCCCGACAACTGTAATAACCAACCAAATTCAAAGGCACCTCTACTAGGGCACAAACCGGCACCTATGCTTAATGGCCATGGCCAGAAAATCCCACTTTTGGGTGACAAACCCGGTTCAGTTCCCATCCATAACAGTGCAACAAATGGCTGCCATCGATCAACACAGAATGTCCCTAATCATGACCACGTAAAAGATGGGACAGCTAATTCATCATATACTCCAACATCACCTTTGCACTCGCCGCCAATTAATCCTATGCTAGCGGACTCCACCGCCACTCTGCAACAGATTC
Source organism: Julus scandinavius (assembly GCA_034696685.1). Taxonomy (NCBI): domain Eukaryota; kingdom Metazoa; phylum Arthropoda; class Diplopoda; order Julida; family Julidae; genus Julus; species Julus scandinavius. Next base: position 7,433 of record JAQGAE010004740.1, on the reverse strand, counting down.
TGCCCCTTATTTTAAGTCAGCCACAGTTGCTTTTAAACGAACTTTCCAAAGGACATTCACAACAACAGGTGGTCCAGCATTTAAATTCTTTGGCTTCTGTGCCACAACAACAGCAAATGAGAAACCTTTCACCACCCATTCCCCAAGCGGTTACTCAAAATCATACCATTCCCTTAGCAGTTAATGCATCGAACCAAAACGGAAATGGAATGATTTTTGGAGCTGTCACTGCCAGTGCCCTACCTGTACATTCGCAACCTAATCCCCAGCTTGCTGCCTTGGCACAATTGCAGCAACAAATTCAAGTTCAGGGTATGACGCCAGCTTTGTTGGGTCTTCTGCTGCAAATGTCGCAGGGATTAGATGCCTCCAAAAATTGCAACGATGCTTCCCGGTCAGTCCCTCAAACCATGGTTGCACCACAACCAAATCCAACACAGCATAAGAATGGGTTTCAGAACCACAATGGCTTCTCGCCTGCCAATGGCCACATGGGGAGCCTCACACCACAGGTACCTGGAAAGCTGCTTTTTCCAAACTTAATGTCGCCTGTGGCCACTCTGATGGCGCTGAGCAATGGTAAATCTGCTCCATTTGTTGGCTTTCCACCATCGTCTTTCATGTTGCCAACTTCTCAGCAAAGTCCACCAAACATAACACAACTGATGGCTGAAATTCAACAGAGAGGGTCGCTTCTGGGCGATTTCTGGCAGGCTGCACAAGGGGACATCCCCTCGCTTTACTCGCCTCACGTCAATGGCAAACTCCCCATTGCACGTCCCACGGTAAGTTTCGCTTTATGTTATCCATCTTTCAGCTTTTAAGAGTACTGTAAGACTCCGCTAATCCGAACCGATATCCGAAATTAAAAAAGTCAAAATGTACACAAAACATAATGGTGCCATATAAAGGAATTCGAAATTTATGAAATATGCAATGTATCCGCATAATGTACTTTCATTCGGATAATCCGAATAGGTCGCGATCCCAATTACTTCGGAATTTGCAAATTTAAGTATGGCTTTAGTTTGACTTTAGTTTTGCTATATTTCTTTTCAAAGTTACTTTCAGAGATACTTCTGTCAAATGTTTGTTCCCTGAAAACTTAATGCCTTTTTGAATATCTCTCAAATGTAATTTCTTGTATTTTTGAGTATAATGTTCTTTTGTTTTTTTATTTTAACCTAGGTTGCTAATTTGGGTAGTCCTCTGAGTGGCAAGCGCAAGCTTCACGTCCTCCTCCCTACTCCAGAAACCAGTCCAGACGGATGCTACATTGGCCAGCATTCGCAAGGTATTGGCGGACACTATGCCGAGTCCTATCGAAAGAAAAGGCACATTTAGGCTCGTCTGACGAGGATCCGTGTTCTTTCTGGTGCATTTTTCTAGTTGAAAGTTATCCTGCGTTAAGGTGGGTGAATTTACCCTTTGTGCCTGGCATGAGCTCCCAGGCGACAACCCTCCTGTAAAAAATCTATTATCCGTGTACATTGAGGATATATTTATAATGCTCTCTATGATATTTACACAAAGTATATTTGAGGAAGAGTTCAATTCTTAATAATAAAAAAATATATATAATTTGCATAAGTTTTATGGTGCCTAATTGGTCTTGGCCTTAATACTGATCTTCACCTGAAAACAGTCGCCCTTTGATTGCCTTATTTTTTAATATTTGTGCATCCTACTGGTAAAAATCAGATGGTAATTTTGGGTTTTGATTATCTATCCCTTTGTTGGTCATAATATATACAGTAGTTGTTGTATTCGTATCGCGCAATTGAATGGGCGGGGATCCGGTTTTTAATTATTGTTTTTTTGTCGATCCGACTAAAAGCGCTCCAAGATTTGTTTTTTTTTTTAGATTATAGTGGGTTTGACCACGAAAAGTTTATTTTTCAAAGGTATTTATTTAATTTTATTTTCCCCAATTGATTTCATTGTAACCCTGTTTTTAAGCCTTTCCTTCCCACTTTTTGCCATTTGGTTATTTCATCTCGGTTGTTCTCGCCGATTTTTGCTTTGTTACAACACCTTGTTTCTTCGGGTGTTAGCAAATTCTGTTACTTGTTATCTTTCTTCACTTGTTGATAGTATGCGTTATCCCACTGCACTGGATATTCGATGGCCCTTACTAACAATGTATTTATTCTATAATCTCTGGTGCCTTTATTGTTTTATACTGGCTGTACGTCATGTACCCTGCCTGCTATCTGTGCAATATATGTCTTTTCCTGTGCATTTGTCATTCTTTCACATTTTCCTAATATGGAAGTCCGTACGATAGGGATTTGTTTGCAAACTTAACAGACATTTGGTTATATGGAAGTTTATCTGAATTTTACTTCTTATTGCAAATTTCATAAGAAGGGCACAGAACTTCGAAATGCCTTCATGTTTCGGGGTTTTGAAAAACCTACAATTTCTAGATAAAAAAATATTACCATTGATAAGGCACACGTTCTAATTCTGAAATTGAATTTTTAAGCATAATCATTGAGAAATGTTGGCACAAATTTGTATTGCCAAATTAGAAAACCTTTTCTTATCAATAGTTATATTTCACATTGACATAACTTAAATACATACAAGTTCACATTACAGATTCTATTTTTTAACCCCACAAATAAAGTATTTTCTGAAAGAAATTACTTGTTGATAATGGAAATCCATGAGGGACGCATGAAAATCTATTTGTAATTGTGTGTTTTTGTTCAAAATATATGTTTTTTGTTTTGATCCGTTATTTTTTGGAGCGTTTGACCATTGGGAATTTATTTGATTTCTTAAATTTTAATGATTAGTTCACCAAGTTCTGTGTGGCTACTAAAATCTTTATAATTTCCATTGATCTAAATTTCATGGTTTTTTTTTGTTTTTGTTTTACAATATTGTACTAATTTCTACAAACGTCTCTGATTTTACATTCGCTGCTAAAACAATACAACACCTAAACATTAAACATAACTTAATTACATTTAAAGTACAGATATTACTAGTTAACGAATACTTTTTGAGATAATTGCTTTTTTAGGATCTCGAGACCAATTTTATTTAAATTTATTAACTAGTACTTTCGATGATACAAAAATCTAGCGTTACAATGTTTGTTTTAATAAATTTGTCTTTCAATATTAGTAAAATTAATTAATATTGCATAATTAAAGATATATGGGATTATAACATGCTGAAATGATTGAAAATGATATGTATTAACCAGATATGCTCTTATATACATCAATGTGCATTGTATATGTAACACCGTGTTTGCATAGTTGGTCGTTTTGTGATTTGTGACAAAAAAAAAATGTGTGGTTACATAAATTTATGTGCGTCATGGTATTTCACAGCAAAACTTGTGTTTTCAATGTTGAAACCTAGGATATACAGTATGACACTATAACATCCTGCCATCCATATTTCTATATGCCATTCTTGAAACAAATATATTTAAGCATACAATTATATACACATACAGTATGTAAATGTTACGTAGTTTTAATTGAGTGATTATTCACAATTGGCTGTGCTTTTTATCTTTTCCGATGCCAAAATGACCCTGTTTGAACTGTTATTGTGCTTTGACATGGACCAGCCCTATGACCCGATTTATTTAATCAATTTTTGAAATGTTATTAGGTAAAATTTTGAATCACAGTACAAAAAGATTAGTTTGATATACGTGGTCTTTCACCAATTTCACATTGTTTTGAGCTCACTGTATGCTAGGTGTTGCAGTATCTCGTAGTCCACATATAGATTGTTTACTCTGATTCAGCGTCCCCTAGCAGCGTATGAGCTTTTAGCATGGCATTTCCAAGATAGCCATACTTGGAAATGTTGCCAATGGATTTGTTTTAAGACAACTTAATGGTATCCTCATACAGTGGGCACTTGTGTTGAATTATGTTGTTTTGGTTAGCTTGTCAAAAAATGATTACATTTTATATAAATGGCTATTGGCATTGGCCGTAAATCACACTGTAGTATACTCGCATAATGTCATAGGCATTTGGGATTTCTTAAAGTGGACAATACTCTTATAATTTTAGTTTTTCCGTCCTTCCATTTAATGGTCAGTTAAGAGAAGAAAAAAAAATTAGACCTAGCATTTATTTTGAAAGAATTTTATATTGACAAAGAACGGTATGGTATGCAATTACAATTGCTAATTTATTTACACACCTTGGTAAACCTATCGATGGTCATAACGGTGCCTTATATAATCGTCACATTTTATTTCCACAAAAAAAAGTTTAGCATTGGTGCTAATTATTTAACTAGTTTCTGGCTGCAGTCTTTACATCTTTGTTTTTCTTTCCATATTCTTATACACAATATCCAGTTGAATGAGCACGCTTATTTTGCTATGAAAGTGCAATTTGTGCAAATACGAGACATTTGTTTCTTTTCATGACCATAAACCGTATCTCTTTTTAAGATTTGGCAACATGTATTAAGTGGTGGTTTAATTACAGTGCCGTTATGTTGTAGTGTTTTAACCTTCTTATTATCTAATTCACATAATTACCACTAATATAACCATAAAATTGGCTACCCTTATTACATAATTACAACTCTTACTTTAGAAGAAAAAAAAAATCAAATATAAATCTCATAAACCGTGTAATTTATGTGTGGCGTAAAAAACATTAAAATATTTCATGTTTGAAATCACAATACATGTCTTTCTTAACCTATCTTTATTCAGTGTGCAATTTCCAGTGATGGGGACGGACGTTTTAATCGTGTTATTTGGAAACTACTGTTTTACTTATTTCTGTATTTTCATCACACTTGATCACCCAATAATATAATACATGTTTTCCACAAATACAATTGCTATTCATCAGAAAAGCACATGTGTTAATCATAAGTAATCTTAGTATTTTTTGGCATTTTGTTTCTCTCCCCTTTCCATGACTTGTAACTTGTTTAATTTTGTAGTTACCCCTTAACGCCTAAGTTGGACGATACTTTCCAGACATTCATAAATGTGCAATGTTTAACAAATCATATTCAAATTTGCAAACTATAACACAAAAAATATATTTTATCCATTACAGTGTGGTCACCAAAAGGGGAACCTTTATAAATTCGTAATTTTTTTTGTTTTTTAAGCAAAGTAAATCCAATTTTGCACAAATATTGGCAACAAATTTACGAACAAAACAGCTATTTCAATATGTCCTTGCTGGTTAAAAAACAAAAAGTTACGAATTTATGAAAAATATCACTTTTTTGTGCCACCCTGTACATATAATAAATATTAAATTTGAGTTAGTGCATGCATTATTCATAATTTTAGTTGTATCAGTTAGATTATATCTTTAGATTTACATTTTGTTTATTTTTGTTAAATTTAGACGCCGTTAACTGTTATGACAAGTTTATTACTTGTCATTTAGTAGAAAATCAGATTTCGGCAACACTATGATGTGTAGGTTATATTTTATCATACATTGTCATTTTTACTGCATCATATGCGAAATGATATCATATTTGACAATACAATAAATACACAGGCATTGCTCCAGTTTAATTTATACGCCATGATTTTAGGAAAGCCTTCATATTTACAAAAAAATGACTTTATTTATTATGTTTACATCATGCATACCGGTTGCTTTCAACATTTTAACGTTACTCCTCTAAACTAAACCCTCTAGATTAAATATTCTGCAACTATAGTATGTCGTATTGGGCGTTGCCAGCTAGTCATACATTTAATTTAGTGGGCCATCACTCTAAAAATCAATCTCTGATAAATGTCATTCTCTCCTCATCATTTTCTTTATAAATGTTTCGTTTTTTATCCTATTTTACGTAACACTTATATAGTTGACATGTTAGTCTTGTTAAGTCGACCTTCACTTTCATTAGTAAATGTATAAGCACAAAACTCCTCATCACTCCTTTTTTTATTGTGTTTTTTTTTGTTTGTCCCGAGAGCTTATGAAACACAATTATTCCATTAATATACAGTGACCTAATAAACTTGCGTAGTATTTCTAGTCATAATATCGAAAGTGGATCACAAGTAAAGAAATGTCTAAAAATGGGCAGCTAACTAGTTTTCCTTTTATTTTCTACGCGGTAGGTCTCTACTACTTATTTTTATGGAGTCTGTAGGCACAGTAAGTATTATTATACGTACGTTGAATCAGCCGTTTAAATAAATTTAGTTTACCTGATGTATATAAATAATGCATCGTGCAAACAATATTACACAAGACTATATCTTACTGTCGAACTACTTGCATCGAGTCACTTATTGCTGTTTTTTTAAATTGTTTTTTATTCTTAATTCGGAAAAAAATAATAGCAAACTATTTTTAAAATTATTCACAGTAACTGTTTTAAATATTAACAATTAACATCTCAAATTAAGCAGCTTTCTAGGAGGATTGTGACTTGAAATTTGGCTATAGTGGATTTTGGTAAAATTCTGGACAAGGAAAGTTTGGCCCGATTAAGCGGCGGCCCCAGTGATGAAACGGTAATTGTATAAGACATAAGCTCAAAAGGCTTATTTCGCTATCATAAATAGTTTGCTTGTTATGTTTTGTTAGTTTAGGTTAGGTTAGTATTTTTGAGCTTTTGACCATATAAATGGTCCAAATAAACTTTTGTCCCGTATAATTAGTGTCCAAAACAGTGTCGGACTGGGTCTAAAATATTAGTTGCCAGGATATAAAGGGGAAGGCTTACCCACTACCACTTTATAAGGCTTTCATATAATTTTTACAAGTGGAGAAATGGTACGATTATTTTTTTTTTTACAAAATACATATGTATAGTAAATACTATTAAGCTACTAAAAAGCCATTAACATGTTTAACAATTAAATAATCTAATGTTCAAGAGGTCAAACTTGCAATCTGGCAAGCTGCACTGCATGACCCCAAAAACTGAAATCCTCTGTATTTTGGATGCTAATTTTTTTTTTCAGAAGATGGTCAAGCACTTTCGAGTCTAGTTTTGCATTTTTAATTTGCGTTTACAGTTACAGATCATTATAAATCAGTATATACCGCTGCATTTTATTTTTATAGGAAATACATGTAAATTAAATTTTCAAAAAATACGTTACGTGGAAAAACGGTACAACTATAATTTTTTTTAACAAATTTTATGTATCAAAAATTTATTAAGCCAATAAATGGTCATTAACGCGCTTAGCATATTCTTTAATGTTTAATCGGGTAGTCTCAAAAACTAAAATCCGCTGTATTTTGAATGCTATTTATTTTTTTAGAAGATGGTCAACACTTTCAAGTCCATTTCTCTATTTTTAATTTCTGTTTACAGTTACAGAATCCCTACAAGTAAATTGAATCTCTTCACACGTGTTACATTATGTATTGTCTATATATTCAACAACAACAAAATTGAGTTGAACCCCAATAATGTCCAAAGTGGGGCAGGTTTCG
>JAQGAE010004739.1:0-12295 GCA_034696685.1 Julus scandinavius | reverse complement strand
TTATTTAATCTCTTTTGGTTTGACTGGAATTGTGTTTTAAAATTTCACCCATTGAAAGTGATAGGGTTGTGATCCAGTTTAAGCCTTTTTTGGTAGAAGGATGGTTCTATCGTCCACCTTATGTGATCTACATTGTTTCAAGTATTTAGTCAAACGTTTTTTCACACCCAAAAGGCTCTCTTGAAGGAATATTTTAAAAAGGCTTCATACTGAAATTTTGAGCTGCTTTATAAAAGGTTCTATATGATAGTTTTTCAGAATGTACATTACGTAGAAATTGAGTCCTGTGGCCATTTTGAGATTCAACGTTTGTTTTTAAGCTATGCAGTTTTAGGAAAACAAGTGTTTATATTAGTTTCTGGAAACATCTTCATTGTTCCAGTCTTTCATTTTGGGGATTCTTTTAAGTATTTTAAATCACCCTACGCATTTGGAATCTCACTATATTCGCAATTTAGAACTTTCATACATGATTTTTTCTTATTCTTGTTCCCGAAAAAGGAATATTTCAGAAAGATTCACGCTTAAGTTAGATCAGAAGTAGCCATTCGGCTTCTGCGCCATATTTCATCTAGAGACAATGTCCACCAAATGGCAACATAGAATCTGCACGTAGTAACATAGCAGCAATACACAGGGAAGACTGGAGAGTATTGAGACATGGGGCAAGGTGAGACAGTGACATTATTAAATAGTTATAGTGTGAATCAATACTGGCAGAAAGTGTGCAATGCCTTTTTTTTTGAGATATTGAATCTGTTGCTAAGTTGCAAGTTCAATGAAGTTTCTAAGTGCAATCTCGATGTGGGGTAAACTGAGACAATTGATTTGATAAATGATGAGACCAGTTTATTTAACACTTTTTGAATTTGATTTTTTTAATTGTTGTCAAATTTGCTAAATATTATATTGCACAGTTAAATGAATGAAAAACAGTCAAAAATATTTGTGAACAATTTTAATTGAACAATTTTCAGTTTAACAAGTCATGATTTTGTTTGCATTATTTTGTCCATATCATGAAATGTCTCACTTTACCCCAAACGTGGTGTAAAACGAGACATTCCACAACATTTTTTCGAAAGCTACAATTCGAAAGAAGATTTATTAGAATTTGCTTCATAAAATTGTCATCCACAACCACTTAGCTAAACCACATATCCTTCCAATTTTAGATCAATGGAAGAATTAGTGAATGCGCAAAAAATGTTTTAGTAAAGTGTCTCAATGCTCCCCAGTCTCCCCTACTGCATTTGCTGAATTCACATTTCTGGCATCAAAGCTGTTACAGTTTGCTCGAATAGCATACTAATTTTACAAACCAGTAAACGTGACCATTTACTACATGTGTCCAAAGCCACATCTGGTGAAAATTGTCTCTAGTGCTTAGTAAACACTATAGGAAACACGAAACTGAAATAAAGTTTATGTCAACCAAGTTGTTAAAACGTGGTTTCGTTAACATATTTCCATAAAGATGTTTGTCCAAATATATCTGTCCACATCAAAAAAAGAATTTCGAAACAAACTGTTTGCTGGTCAAGGCGCTCCTACCAAGGCCTTTATACTCCACGCGCTTCATTGCAGACTATTCTTGTACTACGGTCGTCTGCAATGAAGCGCGTGGAGTATAAAGGCCTTGGTAGGAGCGCCATGACCAAAAAACGTTTCCTTTGATCCTCACCGCCTCTTGAGCGATCACCGAAATGTTTCATGGAAACACGTTTATTCGACCAAAAGTTTGCTTAAACTTGGTTGCCGAAATCTGGTGAGCATCCACATATCGCAAACATATTTGCGAAACCCTGTTTCTATTTCGTGTTTCCTATAGTGTGTACTAGGCATTTAAACGCCAAATATGGAGGGGGAGGAACAGAGCACGATTCACCATGAGAGATGCTTCAATTTATATTTGCGTGTCTTAAAAACGAAGCCAGTTCAAAATAAAGGTTGTCAAAACGGTCGCATATAAAACGTGATTTGACAACAAAAGATGTCAGCATCTAATGAGGGAAAGGCAGCCGAAATTTTCATCCATTGTCTAAGTATGAAAAGGCGCTTCAATCATACGTTATCACGGACGCCATTTCGTTTACCATCATCTCATGTCAAAAAATCGCATGAAAATTGTGCGAAATTCGCAATGGCCCAGTTTACAGAAACTCTGCCAATATTGAGATAAATGTGCTTGTAATTATACCTCAATTCTAATTACTGTAATTCAGAACCATCCGATCTCCTGGTGGGCGTTTGCGTGCTTGCCACACCCACCTCCTCGACGTCACGCGATAGATTTGCTAAGGGGGCGGGGTTACCTAAATATTCTGACAATATTTAAACAAGTAAGCACGCACTGGTCCATGTACTTCCTATTTTTTATGGCAGATACATCGTTTGGTAGAAGAAGGGGAATGTGGTGGTGGGGGGGATAATAATCGATAAATCTCAAAAATCTGCATTGTCAAATTTGGGGCACAATACGAGCATTGTACTGAATTTGGGACCATCATGCACTTTGTTGAGAACTTGCACTAATATCTCTGTACAATCATCCCATCTAATTCTCCAGGAAGATGACAGTGACCCAACAATGAAAAGTTGGAATGACTTATCGAATTTTTGTCAACAGATTTTTGCACAAAGATAAAAGGCACTTTTCTTGAGTCGGGTCCAAACCAGTGTTGTGTTTGTGAAGAAAATATGCCCATGATCAGGAACGATGCAATGTTCAAAGCAACATCAATTTCTGGGGCACTTCTTCGCCAACACTGCTCACCAGTAAGATTTGAACTGGAGAGGACCTAGCAGAACATCAACAGAAATCCAAGAATTCTTAAGAGCCTTGTTGTATTATGATCAAATGTTGATATTTGCAATCACAAGTTATTGACCTTATTATTTCCCTCATTTTATGATGTTAATGTGTGGTCAAAACCTGGTGGCAAAACAAACTGAACCTCAGAGATCACAAATTTTTTGTTGAAAGCCCAACTGATTCAGAAATCTGATAATGAACAATTTAGCATTTATGTGAAATTTCAGAATTACACCAAAACGGAAGTAGATGTACCAAATAGTTACATTTTTGTATTTGTAATTCCAAAGACAGTCATTAAACTGAGGAGCAAGGCAAATTAAAAACAACAATTTCTGGACATCAGTTTGAGTGGCTGGAATGACATTGAATGCCAATGGTATTCCAATGACATTCCATTGACTAAGGCTGTTTTGACACTAACTATACAGAGTATGGCCAACAATTTATTGTGGAAAATCCAGAAACTTTCCACTGACTGAAACTGTTTCACTAAAAATGTTGTGTATTTTCGAATAAGCCAAGGTGGCTGGCAGCCTTAAAGTAAATGGAATGTCATTAGAACGTCAAACTTGCTTATGACAATCCTAGGACATTCCAGCCACATTAGACTTGTCAGTCACTTATTGTGCCTTATTTTAAGGTATTTTAAGGACTTTTGGGTCATTGGATGATCACAACAATCCGACACATCCGTTATCTAGAATTTAAACTAAGCAATAAAAAGATTCTTTGAGATTCTTGCATGGATTTCAGTTGATTTCAAGAAAGCGTTTAAAATCTTTCTAAATGTGCTTCCTCGTGAGATTAACTCTCGCGAGTTATTCGTCACATCTCGTTTCCACAAAATTTCCCAAACTTTGTTTTAAACATTAAAAAACCCTAAACATAAGCATCTCGATAGCTGCTCTCAGAATTCGAACATTTGCATTTTGCGAGCTGCTATAAGATAGCACGTGCTATACATTGTGAACTGCCATGGAGAGCATCTCGAGAGTTTCTCTCACGTGGAAACGCACCTTAAGACACCAAGATTGGGGAATTTTTAAGCACACTAGTCCATGCAGTCAGTGATGTATTGACAAAACCAAAAGGGGAAAATCCCTCGTCAAGATTCCAGGAGCCACCTAGTGGATATTTGGGGGAAAAGCATCGCTGGTCCAAATGTCGCATCAAGTGCCAGTAAACAATCCTAGCGATATTCGCAACGAATATGTCTCGGGTACGAAGTTTTAAAAAAAAAACCGTTTTTAAACCAAAAGTGAGAGGAAATGAGGCAGCAAAAAACACAAAAAGCCACACAAAAATCCTAGCACAAAATTAGCAACAAAATTTCTACAAGACTACAAGGGTGAAAACTTACCAGTGACTTTATCTCGTATCAATTTACAAGACTCCACCTCTCCAATACTGGAGAACAAACTCCGGATTTCCTCCTGGGTCATCGTCTGTGGCAAATAATTTACGATCAGATTCGTTTTACTGTCCTCCATGTTTCCCGTCTGTGACGAATTGTGTAATGTGCCGTTCTGCTGCGGCTGTGTATCCATTCCATTCATGATTGACAAATACTGAAACGAAATAAAAGAGGAAGGAATTCCGTTAATTACATGTTTGCTCAATGTGCTGCTATACATGTACGAATTTGTCGGGGTAAACACGGGGATACATTCGAGCATGCTTTCAATGCAAAACGTACAAAAATGCCCTAAAAATCTGTTTACCCATGCATTTAGAATCCAAACATCCATAGTATAAAAAAGTGGATAGCATAATGACAGTAAAGGACCTTTGATCCGAATAAAAGGTTCAAGTATTTGCCAGTATTAAATGAATGTTTGAAGCAAATGCCTTTTGTAACACTAACTATGAATTTAAAATCTCAAATCAACAAATAAAAAATTCCATCGCTTGAAAGGAGGCTAGTGCAGGGTGAACAGTAAATTTTCTGCGAAAAACTTAAGCAAGGTTTTCAAACCCTTAAGTTTTTAAGCAACCATCCACGCCTACAATTACCACAACATTTTTCCAAACAGCATGAAAAATTTGACTGAATTTTAAAAGTCAAAAGGCCTTTTTGTATACTTTTTATATAAAAAAAATCTTTTGGCTTTTTCGCGGAATTCCAGTAAATTTGCAGGGAGAATGTAAGCATATTTCAAGAATTCCAAACCCTTAAGTTATCAAGAATACCTCCAATCCCAGCTACCACAACATTTTTCCAAACAGCTTGAAAAATTTGATAGAATTTTAAAAGTCAAAAGGCCTTTTTGTATACTTTTTAAATAAAAAAAATCTTTTGGCTTTTTCGCGGAATTCCAGTAAATTTGCAGGGAGAATGCAAGCCTATTTCAAGAATTCCAAACCCTTAAGTTTTCAAGAATACCTCCAATCCCAACTACCATAATATTTTTCCAAACAACTTGATAAAACTGCTACTATAGAATTTGAAAAAAAAGGAGTTTTGTATGTTTATTTTAAAATCTTTTGGCTTTTTTCGTTCAAATCCAGTAAATTTGCTGGAAAAGCAAAAGCATATTTAAAGGAATTCCATTATGGACGTCCACAAATGAGGGAATTTTTCAATTTTTGGATTTTCTGTTTGAATTTTAAAGGTCAGTGAAAGAGGAAATAGACACCAGAAGAAACATGTCTCCAGTCCCAAATGTACTTGAATTTTAAAAACCTCAGGAAAGTCTAGAATTATGCTTAACTTTGTATTAAACACAAATTTTATGCTCGAATTTCACAAACGAGGTCAAGGAATCCGAAAAATTTGGAAAAATGTCCTGGAATCGGTAGCGAGACAGGTGCTTGGAAATTTATAGAATGGGCCTTTGTATGTTCCAACAAATTTTATGGACACCCTACTTTTAAAAAAAAAATAAGGGAGGGGGGTTCTGGGCTAAAATGGACACCATGTGGACAGGGGGTTGGGTATTTCTAGGACTTTCATGTAATCATAAAAATATAGGAAAATGTCGTGGAATCGGTAACGAGACAGGTGCTTGGAAATTTGTAGGATGGGCCTTTGTAAGTTCCAACAAATTTTCTGGACACCCTATATTTAAAAAAAAATTAAGGGAAGGAGGTTCTTATGCTAAAATGGACACCATGTGGACAGGGGGTAGGAGAGGAAAGTTAATTTTTGAAGAAATTTCGATGACGTCGTTTTTGAACGGCCCTAAGACGCCCAACCACCCCCCAAAAAAAACCACAACTGTAATGCGTACATGGCCCATTCGTGACGTCATTATGGATTTTGCAGTATCACAATCCCTCATCGATAATGTGCATCAAAGCCAAATCAACGCTTTTTCACGAGTAATTAATGGTGGCCGATGAAACCGCAGAAAAACCAAGCAGCTTTTATAGCAATTAGCCGCAATGACGCGAAGATTCCTTTTGCAAAAATTGGAAGAATTGCACAGAAAAAAAAAAAAAGACATTGGGACCACGTGTCTCGTTATTCTTTTCCAGCAAAACGTTGCAAATCCTCTTCTGTCGCATTTTCGTTCTAAAGTGACAGGCGCTGAGGGACCTCATTAAAAAGTGCGTTTGCAAAGTGACATGAACATTGAAATCATAAGGGTGGGAGGTAAAACGCGTCGGCGGCGCTCGGGCTTACAGACGTGCGCGCATGCGCAGTGAGGATATTGCCGCAATTGGGTCCATAGAAGAAAAATGCCGAAGATCGTTAGCACTAACTTATTCTGGCATCAAGTTGAGACGGCGCTTGCGCCTTTCGCTTTAGCACTCGCATAAAGGTTATTATGATAATAATACAGAGGACAAGCACAAGAGTGCCCCCACGCCCCCCCACCCCCAAAAATACACACACCCCCTCCTCCTTTCATCCATACTTCGCAGTAATAACTTGGCTAAATTGAATGCTACGTTAAACTAATATGTACTTTGCAGTTGGAAGAAATAAAATGGGGGCGCAGACACATTTATCCACGACTTGCTACTTCTCCACATTATGCCCTAACAATTGGATATGACGAATAGTGGGTTTTTGAAGAGTGCCATTGAAGAGGGAATGACCTTATTTTAGGAATGCCCGAAGACACATTTCTCACAAAAATGTCTTGTGTCCGCATGGCTGAAGTGTCGTTATGCTTTTGTGCAGTCTCTTTGATACACCATTCTGCCAATTTTGCTTTGATAAAAATAAAATTCTTCAAATGTAGAGGCCATTTTTAAAAGGTTTGCAACACACTTGGTCCATCATAGTTGTTGTATCCATCAAATAGTCGTCACAATCCATGTAAAACGTACGTTGTCATCGAACATTAACAAACTCTGCACAACATTATGCAAACTTTGCACACCATAAGTCTTATTTTGGCTTGAGACCAATCGCAAAACAGTGGGATCATCCATGTATTACTTTATTGTTGAACATTTACAAATTCTGCAAACTGCCTTGAAAAATGCCCTGTTGTTAAGGCCATTTTTAAAAAGGCTGGCAAGAAATTCGGCTTAATTAGACTTAAGACCACCCTCAAAACAGCGGGACCATCAATGTATTAACTTGTCGTTGAACATTCACAACCTCTGCAGAAAATTCTGTAAAGTGCTTTTAAAAAGTGCATAGTTGTTGAGACCATTTTGAAAAAAGCAGGCAACACTTGGCACATTTTATTTGGGCTTGAGACGTATCTCAAAACAGTGGGACCAAACCTCTATTAAGTTGTCCACAAACATTCACCTCTGCAGAAAATTCTGCAAAATGATTTTTAAAAAGTGCTTTGCAAAGGCTGTCAATTAATACTTGTCACATTATAGTCTAATTTGGGCTTGAAACCAATCCCAAAACAGTGAAACCATGAACATTCACAACCTCTGCACAACGTTCTACAAACTTTTCTTTGAAATTTCTTTTTTCAGTTGTGAAAGCCATTTTTAAAAATCTGGCAGCATTATTGGTTCATCATAGTCTTATTTCTGTTTGAGACCAACCTCATAACAGTTGGGCCATTATGCATTCCAGAATATTCACAACCTCATTTTAGCATTAAGCTTCTGCAAAATGTACCCAGTTGTTGGGGCCATCTTGTGAAAGCTTGCAACAACACTATAGAGTGTAACATCACATTATTTTCCATGCCACAAAGGGTCACAGGCAGACAGCCATTCACAACAATGTCCCACAAAGACTTCATTAACACTACAATGGTAAAAAAACACCGCTTAACTATCATTCCATAAATAATCCATAAAGACAACAATAGATGATGTTAATAACTAACTAGACGCCACAGTTAATTATGATTAGATCGCATATAATGTCCCTAGCTTGTAATTAAAAACAAAAGCTGTCCACATTCTGATATTATAATATGCAGTACAGGGGGAGATTAATTTGGCATCGAATTTCTGCAAATAGTTAATACAAGTATAACTACGCTTAACGAACAATATCTTTTGGAAAACAGACTCCCAAAACCAGAGTTCGGTGCCCTGTAGAGGTCTCTGCACCATATCAAGCAATGGCATCACAGCCTGAGGCGTTCAATATACTGTCATTGATTCAAGGGCTATTACGAAAAGAATATGGTGATGACACACAAAAAAGACTGTTTGAAAGAAGATATGACGAATTAAAGTGATCCACACCTGTCCGTGCTCAAGAAAGATACTAAAGACTAGTTAAGAAAGAAATGCAATCTGTCAACGTACAAATTGCATCGCATAGTTAAGCACGTAACAAGGTGGAATGTTACGTGAAACAAGACTAAGACATAAGTGGAGAGTCTTATAAAAAATTTTGGGTGAAAATAGTCAAGGTGACAGTGCGTGAAAATGAAAACAGGAAACAAGATGGCGTATGAAAACAGATCCTCATGGTGGAGGGAAACCTTAGGAATGTGCATTCATTCTTTAGTACTAAACCTGCCCAGGTTTATCTTTAGTAAACATACATTTTTTTTTTTTGCACTACTCTAAATGTGAAACAGTGCTTTCTTTCATGGTATGTGTATTTTAAAAGCAACCAAGCGATAAACAAGATGGCCGCCGTTATGAACATGTTTCTAATGCTCTAATAATTTGGAAACTATACTGAGTCATAAAAAAGGAAAACCCGATAAAACTAAATTGCAACTTCGTGAAAAATGCTTCGATTTAAATGAAATTTGGCACTTACGTAGAACAATAGTGTAGAAACAAAACTTTTCCAGACATGAGACAATCTCGGATTTTTTCATTTTCAACCCGCTCACCGTGCTCGAGAAACAGTTGAACTGCTGAAACGGGGAATACCAGTTCATCGAACCCAACCAATGGCCACCAAACAGTCCGGACTTGAAACCAGTGGACTACAAAATTTGGGGAGTTCTCCAGGAAAAGGTTTACAAATCGAAGATTAATAACATCGAAGACTTGAAACTACGAATTAAGAAAACTTGGATTGAACTCAACCAGCGTATAATCAATTCATCAATCAAAGAATGGCGCGTTACACTCCGGGCTTGTGTAAAGGCCACCGAAGAACATTTGGAACACATTTTATAATTAATTTTTGTTTCTACACTATTGTTCTATGTAAGTGCCAAATTTTATTTAAATCGAAGCATTTTTCACGAAGTTGTGATTTTTGATCGGGTTCTACTTTTTTATGACTCACAGTGTACACCAGGTTACATCAAAACTTTCTTGGAGCTGAAGACGTTGTTTAATAATCTAATTCTGTGAAACCTAATTTGGGTTGCCATATAATAATGATGTAAAATTTGTGCTATTAGATACCATGCAATAATGACGTAATGTGAACCGAACATAGTCTATAATAGTATTTTTCATAAACAAATATCCCTAAGTTTTTGGGGGAAAAAAATGTCTTGGGCCTAATTCGTAGTATGTTTACCATAAAAGAGCATATATTGATAAACCCATTACAGGAATGGATAATGTAAACAACGCGCACTAGATCCGCAACATTATTGCGTAAAACCATAGCCCCACTTAGCAAAGATATTTATTTGTAGCAAAATTATAAAAAGAAAATTCAAACATGAACATTTGAAAACATTTGTCAAGTTAAATATTTTAAACTAATTTGTTTTTCAATGTTTTCCAATCCTGGCTTCAGAAGTGTATGACAAATTATTGTCAGCATAGGGCTCAGAAATATTCCAGGACCGATTTGAAAAGTTCTGACTTCCCAGGTCTCTTCCTTGACTTTCTAAAATTCCCTGACATTCCAGGTTTTTCAGTGTAGTGGGAACCCTGTTTTAATTAAATCTGTGAAAGTGAAAATTTTTCATAGGTTCATTAAAGGTATAAAATGTACTGTATACATTATTCTAAAAATATTACTGCAAAGTAAACTCTGATTACTCAAAGTTCCACAGTACTTAAAATTAAGTAACACCTACATGTAAGCATGGTGTTTATCAAAACGCCACCATTTGACATAGGAAAGAAATTAATTTACCAAGCAACATCTCCTTCAAAAGATAAAACTCCAAACTGCCAATGAAAACACGAAACTGAACCGCGTGCCACAGCCCAGGCCTAAAGCAGGAAACGGATGTGAACCATCGTTAAGCATGGACGACTACTTCCGTTTCAGAGTTAACGATGTCATAAACGCCCTAGCCTTACGAGGTGGGCAATCTCTGATAGCAAGCATGCAATGCTCTTTTCCCTACATCAGATTTCACCAGGATGACACCCAGAAAATGGACTTTTGTAAAAAGTCCAATCAGGGCGTCTTGTAGAACTACTGGATAAAAAAAATCCAAAGATTCCAAGGCTCATTGTTTACATTTCCAAGGACCGTCTCACACCACAATATTTGTCAGAAAAGTCAGAAATTTTTCTAGAGATTTTTTTTTTAAAACCTGGGTTTTTTAAGTAGAATTTGTCATAATAACAAATTCCCCGATACAGAAAGAAAATTCCATCATAAACTGGCGTTTGAGACGAATTTCAAGCATAATTACAGACTTTGTTCGATGTGATAAAAATTCAAGTACATTTCCCGATATTCATATCTATTGCTGAATCCGGAGACATTTGTTCTATAAAATATTGAACAGTTTAATACTAGTTTAACAGTAGCAACACAAGTGCTGGGATTACATGCTACTATTTAATGACGCGCGACAATCGACCAGTTACGCTCCACCCATTTCAGGCAAATGGGCCAATGGGCTCGACTATATGGCCTGAACAAGGCGGAGCAAACCGGTAGAGCAGGGAGTCAGCGCCATCTGGTGTAAAGTGAACAGACACGTTTGCATGCACTCACCAGCTGTTAATTACACGAGCTCTCCATTTCCAAAACGGGATAAGTCACTTTGCATGTCACATTTTCATTAAAATAAGTGTGCGAAACGAAAAGATCAATAAGTATGACACACAGTGTATTTTTCATGAATATAAATTAACAATTTATGAAAGGCAGGAAGGCCGACGCCCCGCCCATCGCCATTTTGCATTCAGATAGGGCACACAACTATACATCGCAATTCCTATGGCACCAGGTGGCGCTGGCCTCCTGCTAAGGAGGAGGAGGAGGGGGGGGGCACCCTCTAATTAACATATCCTAAGATTTTTTTAATTTTCTAAATGTAACAACCATTACTTGCATTTCTAAAGAGAAAATCTACGATTAAGCCTAATTAATATTGCCACCATACTTTTCTCTATTTTTTTTTGCATATATTTGGATCACAACTGTAGATGGAATCTCAAATGCTTCTTAAAATAAGGCTAATTAAGATCCGCACAATTCAATTGAAAAATTAGTTCTCTTTAAGTAATTAAGAGCTTCGATTTTTTTTTAAATTGCACGATGCCTTGTGTGAAAACGCCATGTCAAATTTCGCGTATAACTTAATCATAGACGCCATTTTAGATCTTTTTAAAATTTATGCTAAGCAAGATCTTTAGTTGTTGAGTACGGTAAGAAACTTCCTTTCACTGACAAACAACAATTTGTTAAATCCTGATGTTTAATGCCTAGCCCACACTATAGCAAACACGAAACAGAAACTATGTTTGTGGTATTTGGATGCTCACCAGATTTCTGCAACCAAGTTTCAGCAAACTTTTGGTTTAGAAAAACGTGTTTCCATGAAACATTTCGATGATCGTTCAAGAGGCGGTGAAAAAAACATTGTTTCCTGGTCAAGGCGCTCCTACCAAGGCCTTTATACTCCACGTGCTTCATTGCAGATGGCGCTTTTACCACGGTGAACACAAAAAAACAATGTTCACCTTGTGGATAGTTCGAAATGCTTTTTTTGATGTGGACAGATACATTTGGACAAACATCTTTATAGAAATATGTTAATAAAACCACGTTTCGACAACTTGGTTTGCATAAACTTTATTTCAGTTTCGTGTTTCCAAGTGTGTACTAATCAGTAAACTGTATGGACCCTTCACGGCAAAACCATGGACTCTTCAAAGCAAAACCATGGACTCTTCAAAGCAAAACCATGGACTCTTCAAAGCAAAACCATG
>JAQGAE010004738.1:0-12295 GCA_034696685.1 Julus scandinavius | reverse complement strand
ATTTTAAACAATTTTTATTTTTATTTCATCTCTTTTTGTTTGGCTGGAATTGTGTTTTAAAATTTCACCCATTGAAGGTGATAGGGTTTTTCTTGGTTTTTAAATGAAGTTGTAGCAACTTAGCCTCAAACAAGGAAACTTTATAAGGGGACGTTTATTAAAATTGCTATTTATTTATTTACTTATTTTTGGAATAATGGCCTGCTTTTTGGCAATCGTTGTATTTTTAAATCTACAGTGTATGTTGAATTTAATAGGGCACTTTATGTTCTGTACATGGAACATGATTTATGTCCCAATGCATTGTTTTTGGATTTAATTTTTCAGAATCAAATTATAGATTTATTTTATTAGTTTATATATACTGATAAAATAAATCTATAATTTGTTAAATTTATTAACAAATATTTATATGTATAACAATTGTTAACAATTATATGACAAAGTAAATCTTGTACCCTAAGGTTGCCCTTATAATGGGGCTAAAACAAACGTTTTATTTTTAATAGGGTCACCAGCCTATATTGTTCCAATATTTAAAAAAATAATATTTCCAAAATTTGGTAAATTTTAGATGAAATTTTAGGCTGCTACCAAAGTTTGAAGCATTAAATTATGCTAACCATTATATTGTATTTAGCATTATATGATATATTGCGATTTTTCAAATCTTGGTAGCAACCTTTAAATACTATTCAAAACTCCCAAATTTAGCCAAAATTTATTGTTTTTATAATGTAGCAAATAATGAAAGTTAATAATATTAAAAACCACCCAGGATCTTGTTAGCGGCCTCTATAAATATTATTGAAAACTAATTTTACCAATAAAGTATCTTCCATAATGAAACAGATTGAAAATGTGCCCCTTCCAATCTTCCAAAACTTAACCAAATGTAAGTGCCCTAAAACACCCGAGTACAACTAAAAATTACAATGAAAACATCAACAAAAATGATTACAAAACATTCTAGATTTCAATACAAGAATCCAGAAATACCCACACACTTGTTTTCTTAAAAAATTATTACCCAATTAAAGTTTTAAAACCGCAGATGATGACCCAAGCCCACCCACAAGTAGGCAACATGGTGGCA
Source organism: Julus scandinavius (assembly GCA_034696685.1). Lineage (NCBI taxonomy): Eukaryota > Metazoa > Arthropoda > Diplopoda > Julida > Julidae > Julus > Julus scandinavius. The sequence goes on along the minus strand of JAQGAE010004738.1, from coordinate 11,199 downwards.
CCCACGATGTCCAAAATGTGGTAATCTCTTGTTTGAAATATCTTGATGTTTTTTTTTTCTTTCAGGGTCGTGATGCCACTCCATATCTGGAGAACAACCGCGTGGGAGGAAACGCCGTTGACTCCGCAGGTGCCCTTACAGAACTCGGCAAATATCTTTTCCGAGAAAGACGACTGCCGACCTATGACATTGCAGTCGTGGTCACCAAGTAAGCCCAGATTATTATGCTAAAATATGGGTTCGTTAGCAATTCGCGATATAGGCGCGCATTTCACCCAGGCAATCCAAAGATGATGTCATTCAGAATAATTGTTCTGATGAGGACACGTGGGCGACGTTGGTCCTAGACATCCTGGCACCTGAGCCGACACACGATTTTTGCGGTTTAGGGTGGGACCAATAAAACGAGGGTCTTGGATGTCCTAGCATTCCCAACATCCTTATGAAATCTTCACCTCCCCCACCCACAATCCAGTTTCCAGAATCTTTGTAGGTAGGGCGAAATTGCTACTCAGGGGCCATTCAAAAATTATGTCACACCTAGGGGGGTGGGTGGGTTGTTTGTTTTTTGTGACAATTGTGACGAAGGGGTGGGGGGGTGCTTCGGTAATGTGACATCACACAATCAAAATTTATTTTAAATGGTAAATAATATGAGGTAAATAAAAACAATATTTGTACAAATTTTCATTAAATTCCATTAACAAATAACCATTTTATGATTTTTATAAAGTTGGTTTACTTTTCATTGGCCCACACTGTATATGTAAAAATGATTTTCTCCATAAATGTCTAAAAAAGCATAACTGACGTTCTATGTCATCGTAAGAAATATGGACTTAGATTATTGTTGAAAGTATTAATTTGGCACGTGAGTTCTCTGGACATTCGATGGTCCAGGACGGTTAGTAATTAAAATAAAATTCAACTATACAAGTATGCATAAATGCAAATATAATTCTGGTTAATCCTTCACCGGATAATCGGTAATCTTCTGTATTTCACACAAGCGTATTGAACTTTTATGAAGCCAAGCCCACGTTTGAAATTTAAAAAAAAATGAAGTCAGTGCACCCATTCCCCCCAAAATTTCCATATCTACGAGACTATGCTAATTTTTGAAAAATGTGCTAACTCCATAGGTTGGACATATGTCGCCGCCGTAAGAACAGCCTGTGTCGCCGGGGCACAGCGGGTAGGTGGACAGAGTCCTCATACATCGATGTTCATTTCATTAGACCTTTCATCCCTACCTCCCTTACCACCCCATTCCCATCCTTAACCCAAGCCCAAGAAGGCGCCATTTTGGGTATGCCACGCCCACAAATGCCGAATTCGGAATTCCACTTCCGTCGTCCTCCTACCCCACATAGCACGCCGTCATTCGTCCATCCCAACCGTGATCATGTCTCACCACCCTACCCTTCCCGAAATGCACTGCGAGGTGTCCCCCCCCCCAGGTTTCGAACCACTTTGCCGACAACTTACTTCGCCGACTCCCAAATTACTTCAACGACGCTATGTGTCGGCGAAGTGAGTTGTCGGCAAAGTGGGACGATACCATCCCCCACCCCACGCTTATCCGTGTTTGTAATCCACCGCCATCATCCCCTTGCTGCGGCTTAAATCGCGCCTGCAATGCGAATGCTAGCTTGCTTGCCATGTCCGTAATTTTTTTAAGCTAAGTTTTAATTAGTATCGATTAGAATAAGTTCATTAAAGGTAAGTTGCTCTAGCCGACCAGTGTGAATGCGGAAACGTTATCGATTCGTATTTTCAACAGGTTGGACCTGTGCAGAAGAGAGTTTACTTTGGGCGCCTGCAATAAAGGAACTGCGGGTAAGACGCTTGCAAAAAATCCCTTGAAACAAAAGACCTTTAAGGAAAGTCTCACCCTTCACCATCTTTAATTTCACACAAACATTCTTTAGTCAGAATTTAACAACTATTATGTTCCAGCAGCACAGATGACATTTTTCACAAAGTTTTATTTAAGTATAGTTAATACACTCAATGTGTGGTTGCCATTCCAACATTTTTACCATTTTTTTAAAATTTAGAAAAAAATTGAAAAATTCATTTATAATAATCTGTTTCTGTTTAGTATCTATTGTATATTGTGCAATATGTAGAATATACTTACTAAAATTTACATTTATTTCACAAACAACTTTATTTTTCTAAATGGTAATTCAAGGATATTCAAGGCTGCTGGGATATAAGAAGCTTTTTATCAGAAAACTGTACACTATACCAAGGCAATATTCTTTTATCTTAACTAAAACAATAAATAGAAAGACATAATTACCATAATTTTATAAAATTACACTTAAAATCTCAAGAATTCTGGATTCTCGATTGCTGTCCATCCAGGTAAGACAAGTAAGAAAGTTTCAAATAAATTGATGACTGGAGTCAATAAACTTAACCAAAATTTAAAGAACAACATCATTAAATATTTAAAAGCATAAGACATATCCCAAAATTCGGATTTTTATCTATTTTTCACTTCTGCTCGAGTTTGGAGACATCTAAACCACAAAATCCAGAAATAAATTTACTTCACTGCACTTCGTTTTTAAAATTAATTCTCACTTTTGTTCATATAAAATTATTAAAAGCATCCACGTTTAAATTTTCTAAAATTTATTTATCTAAACTATGCAATATTTTGCTGACCTTTCGAAGATTGATTTAAAAGAATGTATTGTCTGAATATGGCAGGCAACCACTCAATACACGGATACATGCAATGATTGCCAACTTCAATGGCAAATAATGGCCAAAAGTTACGAAATGTTAGTAAATTAATATAAAACAGATGAAGTTCACACAATATTCAGTTCAACTTAGGGGTATAGAATATGGGCTGCAAAAGCTAATCATAAGATGTGGTGAATAACCAAAGGTAAGTGGATTGCCAACATTCGCCACAAGTTTTGGCTTTTATTGTTTCATCAAAGAACATGTAGTTCGAAAAACTAATAATCTCCGAATATTATTAGCTTCTTGCTTTATTGTCGCTTCAATTTCCTTTCCGAACTGCTTTTCTGTCCGCCTTATCCGCTCAACCAATCCTCTTATCATGTTTCACAACTTATCATCATTGAAATTAAGTAAGGGATCAGCAATCAAATTGTTAGGTTATCACCATGACTTCAAATTAAGCTACTTAATAAAGCTCAAGCTTACTTTGTCCTTATTATTTAAAAATTACACCTAATCTTGTGTATAAAAAATTATAACCCATGGCGTAATTGAAATTCCTCTTGTTGAAGATAAAAGCATGGTGAAAACTAATCAAGGTGATTGCAGATATCCGTATAAATTTGCCTCATTTCCAAAATTTTCATCCATTAAAACACCACTGGTTTTATTTTTCCACCTAAACCATCATTTTCTCACTTTTAATTCATCAACTTTCCAATTTAGTTTTTTCAAAACGCCTCTGAGGCATGTAATTCAAGGAAATGATTAAAGGCAGAATAGTGTACCGAAATTATCAAAATTCCATACTGTCATCCATTTTCATAAAACAATCACATCCAATTTTCCCAAACACTCATCAAACACTAAGAAAGCATGGAAAAAGATGCAAAATTTAGATATTTGTGGCACAACAGTTCCACCAAGTTCACAATTTGAATCTTTTCCATAATTTCAATATGCTTGTCGCCATTATCAACAAAAATCACTGCCAATATTCATTTTGAAGATTACCTGAAGAAAATTGCACTTTTTGTTAAGCATTTTCAGTTTTTTGAAGTATTAGTAAATTCTCCAAGTATAGGTGATGTTTTTATAAATCATACATACTTCTAAACTAATTTTCTTTTGGATGTACTTTAATTAGCAAAATTTCATAAAAATCTAATCTTGATTCAGAGTACAATTACCTCACTCACCAGCAGAAAATCTAAATTTACTAATTCAGATTTGATTCAGGTGTTCGTGCTCAGTTTCAAGATGACATTTTAATGGAATTTTTATAAAAAATGGCGACAAGCACCCACATTCAAAAATAATAAAAATTCATGACTAATTTATTTTTAATATCGTAACTACAGGATTTGCATACGTAGGAGGTGCCTGCGTCGTTAATAAAAGACTAGAAAAAGTGAACAGTGTGGCCATAATTGAGGACACAGGAGGATTTAGTGGGATAATAGTGGCCGCACACGAAGTTGGACATCTGTGAGTTACCAAAAATCTGTGATTCTTATAAAAAAAATGATACTCATCTCAGTTTTAAAATTTTCGGTGATGCAGTGGAATCCCGATTCTACGTTTCTCATAGGACCAGCGGTAAAAAACGTACAAAACGGGAAAACGTTAAATTGGGGTTACAAATAATCTAAGCATATTGTTCAAAAATTGACACTTGCCGAATAATTATTTGAAAAAATGTGTAATCTTCACTTGTTTTTTGCTTTGAGATAAAGTTTCAACTACAGCACGTTCAATACTAATAGTTTTTTTGTAAATTTGCTTCTTGGTTTACATTCAAAACTAAAAATAGTTTTCGAGTTTTTATGCGAGTATTGAGTCATCCACGCCTTTTTATTCGAAGTGTAATCCATAGGTAAACTTCACATTTTTGAAACAACATGGTTTGTTTGCTTTTCCGATCAAAAGAGGCATTAATTTCTTACTTCTGTTGGCATTTGTACTTAATAAAACAGTTAAGCGCAGCCAGTTGAAACCAATTAAACACCATTAGTGGGTTGCATGGGCTGTATAATCCCCCCCTCCACTCTTTCTCTTTCTCTTTTGTTCTTTTGTTGACATAGAGTGAGCGAAGTATCACGTTTTTATCCCCTCACTTGTAGAGGAAAAATGATTTTGATCTGTCTTTAGAAAAACGTATTAAGCGGGATAGGGGTAACGTAAAATCCGGGATATTTTTACATTATCGGTATAGGCAATTTCCACGGACCAGCATAAAATGACGTAGAAAGCGGGATAACGTACGAAACGAACAATGTAAAATCGGGGTTCCACTGTATATAGTTAGATACAGTCCGATTTTTATTCTTGCTTTCAATAATTATAACAAATTATTAACCTGTGAATTTATATATTGTCCTGCAGGTTGGGTGCGGTGCATGATGGCTCCCCACCACCAAGTTACTTGGGAGGACCCGGTGCCGAACACTGTCGCTGGGAGGATGGATACATAATGAGTGACTTGCGACACACAGAAAGAGGATTTAAGTGGTCCATATGCAGCACACAACAATTCAAACACTTTTTGAAGTAAGTTATTGATGTAACTTGTGTTGTGTGGAGACAACTGAACAAAAACCTACAGGCGCCCCAAATTTTGAATTTGACAAAAAATGCTTTTGTTTAATTTTACTTTAGTGGCGACACTGCTAAGTGCCTCTACAATATCCCCCATGAAGACGACGAACTGCCACGACTTCTGCCAGGAAAACTGCTCAGTTTGGATGCCCAATGCCGGAAGGACCGAGGGACAAGTGCTTGTTTTGTAAGTAAAAATGAGTGTTCAAATAAGTTAATTCATCTTGAATATTCTCTTATAATGCTGTATAAGCTAAATTTTGTGGTTATCAATATACACCCATACCTCACTTTACTACCTAGATACGTTCTGGAAAAGTTGGCCGTAAAGCGAAAAAGCCGTAAAACGAATAAATTCTTTCTGCATTGTGATTTTTATTTTTTTACGTTCTTAAACGAAGCGAAACCCATAAGTGGTTTTGTTAGCCAAATCCGACCTTGTTTGTGCAAATTGTGGTAACTTATCGCATTTTTTGGCCACTTTCTTTAATTACAGCATTTTTTTTGGCCGTAAAACGAAACATTGTGGGTGGTAAATCGAAACAGTGCCATAATTTTAAAAAAGGCCGTATAAAGAGCTGCCGTATAGCGAGGTATAGGTGTATTTACAAAACCCAAAACTGATCCAAAATATGAATTACACTTCCTCCAGGTTCCAAGCTACTATAAATAAGTCACAGAATTCTGCAAAAGCTGTAAAAGACTTTATTCTCAGTGTTTCAGACTCCAAAGTTATTCTTCAGGTAGTACAACTACTAAAGGATTACAAGTAAATAGGCGAAATTTAGAACATTTAGGACTTTGGAGTTCAAAACGTTGTAGAATTTAAAGTATTACACTCACTGAAAACTCAAAATGGGCAAAAAAGCACACCAAATGTGTAAAAAAGTTGCGCACACATAAATGTGTAAAATTACCTTTTTTATATGCAATATAACACATTTGAATGTCAAACATTTTGACATATAAAAATAGGTAATTTTACACATTTATGTGTGCGCAACTTTTTTACACATTTTGGTGTCCTTTTTTGCACATTTTGAGTTTTCAGTGCTGCTTGCAGAATTCTGCTACTTGCTCATTACAAACCAGCCGCATAAAGAATGAAGAAGATCGAGTGCACTAAAAATCACCAACTAATTGGGATGATTTTTCTCCCAAATTTTTTAGAAAGACGACCGGGTGTGCGCTCAGCTGTTCTGCTTTGACAGCCGCTCCGGTTACTGCGTGTCCTACCGGCCTGCCGCTGAAGGATCTCCTTGCGGTGACGGCCAGGTGAGTTGCCCCTTGAGATTCCTCCCAAATGTAAACCTGACTTCCAACTCCATCTTTTATTTCACCATTTATTTTGCTTTCTCATCCCATCCCCAAGTTCTGCATCAACGGTCAGTGCATTGCCGAGAACGAGAACGTGATTCCGGACTACTCGAGAGTTTCCGAGGTGGTGGTGCCCAAGCCAAACGACCTGCAGCTACCCTCCAACCGTAACCCAGCCCTAGCCAAAGACAGTGACGGACAGTTCGAGGAGGCTTCAGTGCCTCCTCGGCGTACGGCCATCTTGGACAGCGAGGAACCTTTGAAGCGCACGTCAGTCCTGGACACGGACGAGACGGAGGAGCCAGTCGTGTTCCGCCGAAACCACAACCAAAAATCGGACGAGCTGCCTCCGCTGAAGCGCACCTCTGTCCTGGACGACATGGAGCCACGAATTGGTGACCGTGGGGTGCCGGACACCCCAGGGCCGAATGCGGCACTGGGTGGCTCCTCGGACGCGGAGGTACCGCACATAAGACGAACTTCGCATTTGGATGAGATCGAGAAATTTCCCTTCGATGAGGCGTCCACGCCTCGCAGCGCCCCCAATGTGGCGACTTCGGGTTTCGAGAAAGTCGAAGAAAGTGGTTGGTGACATTTGGATTGTTAGCGTGAGGTCGAATACGTATTGCAGGCGAGCAACGCGCGCGCCACCTGTTGCACATGCGCATTGTGAGGCTTGGTTTCTCTGGATTCGCTGGATCTCATGAAGCATGAAGCAAAAGCGATTTTGTTTTATATGGGAACACGTTTTTAAACATTCATGGCAACATGTATCCACGTATCCAGAAGAAATTCGCCTTAGGTGTGATTGTAAATTCAACATAACGTATTTAAGGCAGAATAATAATAATGACTAAGTATGCGTTTTTCGACAGGAAAATACTAAGGGATGGTATTGATACTTTAGTTTTGATACAGTATTTTAGTACTCGATATTTTGATTTTGATATTCTACCCAAATAGATACTTGAACATGAGAATTGATATCAAGTATCGGGCGGGTTTGGAAAAGGTGTTTCTAGCCTCTCTTTAGTTTCATTTTAATTATCCAATAAGGGAAAATCCCTTAGTATGCCATCCCAACAGTTTTTTTGTACTTTGTTACAATACTTTGATCACTATCAATACTTTCTTCCAATAATTTGGCCACTATCGATACTTTCTTCCAATACATTGGCCACTAGCGATACTTTCTTCCAATAATTTGGCCACTATCGATACTTTCTTCAAATACTTTAGCCACTATCGATACTTTCGTCCAATAATTTGGCCACTATCAATACTTTCTTCCAATACATTAGCCACTATCGATACTTTCGTCTAATAATTTGGCCACTATCGATACTTTCTTCCAATAATTTGGCCACTATCGATACTTTCTTTCAATAATTTGGCCACTATCGATACATTCATCCAATTCTTTAGCCACTATCAATACTTTCGTCCAATAATTTGGCCACTATCGATTATCTTCCAATACATTGGCCACTATCGATTTTATTCCAATACTTTGGCCACACAGATGAACAAGTGCCATCTGGGCCCCAGTGCCCTCATAAAAAATTTAATATTTGTATTAAATTTGTCAGGGTTAAAGAATTTAAAATCCTTTTAATGGGGTTCATCTCACTCCATGAGTCTATGACAGATGATATCCCAGACCCCTATAAAGTTACAAGTTCCGGTGAAGAGGGGACAGAACATCAGATTGGTAACTAATTTAAATAAGAGGCGCAAAGAACAACATTTAAGCTGTGGTTTTCAGCAATCCAACGTCTTCACGTGTTGAGTGTGTTGAGTTTACGATCACGCCTCTCCTCCTCCCGTTCTCATACTCATTCGTTTTCGCTTGTTTCTCTTGCCCAGATCTCGTGCCAGACAGCGGCTGTCGTGACATCATGCGCGAACTGGCCGGTGGCTTGACGTGCAAACAGTTCCTACGTCGATTCGGCGACCGTTATTGCAATCACCACTACATCATCGCCAACTGCTGTTCTTCTCGAAAACTCATCTGCGAAGTTTGAAACTTTTTTTTCGCAAGGACCCACGGCAGTAGAAAAACGCCGCAATTTCGTAAAAGAACAATGATTTTAAGAAATGGGGGGAAAAACAGAAAACAGTAAAACCGAAGAGGAAAGATGGCGGCGTGTGGAAGAACGGACATTATTTTCTTATTTATATTGACCGATTGTAAAATTACTATTTTTTAAAAAAAACCCTTACGCACCGGCACTACAAGCCCGCATCATTACCCAAAGCCGATGACGATTACCCAAATCGCCATCTTGGATTCCCCTATTGCGTCGCTCCTTTTCGAGCCCAGTTAACAAAAACAAAGCCGCCGTCAGATCAACGTGCTGTGAGTGGACAAAATGATCTTCATGTACCGATTTTTTTAGTATTTTTTTCTGTGATAAAAATCAAGTTGACAAAAATTGTTTTGTTATGTTTTCATTGTTATTCTCTTGTGTGTTATTTTGTTGATTTTTAACGTTGCCTATTTCTGCAACACCAACGCCAGGGAATGAGTCTTCATCACCTACCGGGGAATTTTGGAGGAGGAATTCCACCCTCCTCTGGAGGTTTTTTTTTTTTGATATTATAAATTATTAATTAAAAATAAAACTAGTTAAAGATCATGTTTAAAAAAAAAAAGAATTCTAAGTTGATAATCCTCGTGTACAGGGTGGGCCAATAAAAAGTAGGCTAACTTTATAAAAATCATAAAATTGTTATTTGCTAATGGAATTTATTCAAAAATTTGTACATGCGTACTAGGATACAAAAAAATTACCTATTTCAATTTGTGTTCAAAGTTAGCACCTTTCTCCAGAAACAGTTTCAAAAATTGCCTAGCACTAATTTTTAGATCCAGGTAAAGTCCCATAAAAATACTCGCATAAAAAAACAAGCATAATATTTCTCGCATAAAATCTTACAATAAAAAAACTCGCATAAAAAATATACCAAATGGAAAGATTTTTATGCAAAGACAACCATATAAGAAATATGGAAGAAAAGAAAATAATGAAGCAAAACTGAAATACAAGAAGACAAAATCTGAGAAAATAGTTGAAACCAAAGAAGGGAACCATCATTGGTCTGGAACATCAACCAGAAACATTTGTTGGTCTTAAAGCCATATACTATATGCCATCACATTTTTGGAGAGCTAGGGTACAGAATCTTGGAGTAGACTATTTTGGCCATAATTGTTTTTTTACCTTAAAAATCGTATTTTTATTAAAAAAAAACCAACCAAAAGTTGAACACGACGGAAACCACTTATGTTTAGTTGATTCATGACTACTAAACAATTACAGTCCTGCTCACAATTCAATTTCTGAAAACTATCGAGCGAAAAGAGAAAAAAGGAAAGGAAATCCTTCACAAAAATCCATACAATGAAATTTTGAATACCAATCATATACAGTATATTCGTGGAATATAGAATTTAATACCTGTCAATCTTCATTAAAAATTCAGCCCGCTAGAAAGCAAACAGGAAATCACGTTGGTCAACAACTTCCACAAATTTCTAACTATTCCACATAGTGCGTCATTGAAGTATTTATTATTACTATTATATTTTGAAAATAAATAATTGGACTTGTATGGGTAGTTTGGAGAGTCATACCAACAGATTATTAAAACAGCTGGATAGCAGAAAACTCACTCATCGGTAATTATTAATTCCTTCAAAAAAATTTCCAGATTTTTCTGATAAGTGCAATTCAAAAAGGAAGCCCCTGAAATCATTTCAAAAAACAGGCCCCCCACTCCCTGCCCCCATGGGTTCATTTCATTCAGACCACCCTCTTGAGGACGTCCTTTTTTATTGGCCACTTTGTGGGGCTTTTATCCTGATTTATAACGGGGAGTTTGATTCCAAAATCCAACTTCACAATAATCTCCCGCAATTTTATTATACTACGGGCTCATAGAAGCAAATCACATAAAGTGAATAATAAAAATTTCGGTTCATATAATTTACTGAATCAAGGTCGATTAATTAAGTATAAACACAGTTTCCTGTAGGACTTTCGCAAGTATGATGGCATCCCAAACAACAACAACTGGTGTTGGAAGTTGTGATGGTAGAGAGCACAATCCCAATTGGTGGATTTCAAAACAAAAAAGTAAAAGGTGACATCAACCTACATAGTATATATAAACACCATCGAGGCAGAGTTGGCAGAACAGAAAACAGAAATTTATCGAATACTACAGCTAACATGAAAACATCGGTCGTTTTTTTGTCCATGGCCATTGTGGCTATTTGCGTCATTGGCAATAACGCAGAAACCAAACTTCCGAACAGTTGGGTAAGTGTCAAACTTGGATATTTCTAAGCTTACTTTACCTAAATCAGTAGAAATTCTTAAAATAACCCTGTTACTTAAATGTGGTTTTTTACAAATTTACTTTTTACTTGTTATAGAATCGCTGTTCCTGCGAGATTTCGGATGATGTAAGATGACATTAGTAATATGTAATATACTTAAGCTGGATCACAACCCTATCACTTTTAATGGGTGAAATTTTAAAACACAATTCCAGCCAAACCAAAAGAGATTA
>JAQGAE010004737.1:0-12296 GCA_034696685.1 Julus scandinavius | reverse complement strand
AAACTAAGTCTTGTTTGTGTTTATTTTTATATATAAATAGTAATTAATTAGAAATATTACATTTTGGATGGAAAGGTAAAAAAAATATTCGTTAGTTCGCTTCATTATCCAACAGGTGGCGCTCGTGCATGGCAACTTTTTAAGCGCAAAAATTCAAATTTAAACTTAAAAATTGTTATTTTAATAAAAATTAACAATTTGTATACCTTTTTAGTTTAATTTAAACTTTTTTTTGCTTGAAAATTGGGTGCGTTGCAAATTTGACCCATTGAAATACATGGGGGTTGTAAGAGCCTTAACTCTAAACATTCAAGTGCAATTCGAAAAATAGCCTATATTGTTCGAAAATTGCCTTTTGGCAAAGGGTTCATACCACATTTGCCAACTAGTGAGAAAAAGCATGCAAAAACCACACAAAGGGCAACATCACATGTCCATAATTTTACAAATAAACTATCCTATGTTAGAAAACCCCTTGCACTATAAAGAATACATTATGTTAATGAGTTTAATATATGTACATATAGGTCATTTGATACCAGTTTCTGTATCAGCACTGAATATAAGTGAAATATTAATTCCATATATTTTTATCCAACACTGATTTTGTAATGGTTTTATATTATTTTTCATTTCAGATGGTATCATGGCCGATTAGATAGAAGCAATGCTGAACAGCGACTGATTTTAAATGGCACTCCTGGAAGCTATCTTATTAGAGAAAGCGATCGTCGTCCTGGATCCTATGTTTTATCATTCTTTGGAAATACTGGAGTAAATCATTTTAGGTAAGTGACTAGGAATGTAGTTTTTCTCTGCTATGCAGCCGAGATGTTCTCCACTTACCTGCCATTCCCCCCTCATGGGGAAACAATTACCTAGCAGGGAATGGAGGCTTTCACTTGAAGCAAATAACATTGAACTGCGAAGTGGATGCATTATCTTCTGTTAAATCTTCAAATTGGCTTTTGCATTGCAAAGCCAGCTTCAAATTGATGACTTCTTTTATTAAGGGTTGTGCATCAAATGTGAAGGATTCTTAACCGGTGATATCCAAACTGGTTGTGGGATGAGAGCAATCTGTAAGCAAGTCACTCAAGTTGGATTGGTGAAGTGCTATGGGAAATTTCATAAAGCCAATTGGTTATTTCTAATCCTATGACGGTCAAAATGGCATGCGATAACTGTATTCATTCTTTTATCGCATCCTAATTTTATCATCAACTGTAGAAGCTGATCAAGCTTAGTTATAAGTTTAATTTAATTATTGTGCCAGTAGCAAACGACTTTTGGGTGAATATTCGTGATTTCAACCATTGAAATACATTGGCGTAAATCTGCTTGCGTGGGTATTTTTAAAAAAAGTTTTACAAATTAGTGAATTTGAAATTTAGGACAACAATTTTAATTTAGAATATTTTGTGGCAACACTTTCAATGTTCATGCAAGGATGCAAAGTAATGCAATGCCTATGTAGACCTAATGGCCTGCATAGGCCTACCCTTATTTTTTGGTCTATTTCATGCTCTAATGCCATCAAGGTTACCACACAAAGAAATACCCATAGTATTGTCCTGGGAATCCACCTCTTCTTATTCCCAACTCATCAGGGCTTAGCATTAGCATGCAAAAGGTTTTCTCTCTTTCTTAAGGTCGAAATCCATCAAGTGTGCCATTGGTTTAGTGCAGCATCTTTGCAAGTTGCATGGTTTCGGTATAGAAGCCCCAAATAATCATCTGCTTCTAAATATTTCCCGTCTTTCCTGGCTGCCCTTCAATGAAAATACTGTGTTATTCGTGGAAATATCCCAGATTTTTGCTAGCTGTTGGTTCTTCACCAAGCTGCAGTGCTGCCTTGCAGGAGACTCCTTGAATGTAATCACACAGATCGTATGACGGCCCTCCCAGGAGGGGGTGTCGCCATCCTGATTCGCAACACGTACTCCTCCCTTTTTAATTGCCATAAGAATAGCAATCAATATTTCTCTTCCCAAACTCAATGCCATTTTATCCATTGCTGAACCACTCAGCATCTGCTCTTCTCCATCTACCTAACAGCTCCCTCCTCCATTTCTCCTACTTGGAGATTTTAATGCCTGAAACTCACTTTGGGATAGCGAAGCTTGTGATCCTAGTATAGTAGAATCATTGTCATTCCTTGCCTTATCCACTCTTAATTACCTTCATCACTGACCTCAGTACACGTTGTTCTACCTCTTGTTCTTTCTCCTAAATTGATCATTTTTATCCCCTATTTCCTATTTTACTACTGCCTTGCCCATGTGGTTCAAAGGATAGCTTGGGCTGCTTTCATCTTTTTCCAAGTATATCCAGATTTGTAAAGGAGTGAGGACAAATGAATTGCCTTTGTTATTGGTGCTGGGTATGTGCTGTACTTTCAGTAGGGCAGATCTCTGTATTGGCTTTCACACATAAACGCAATTTATCGAAATATTACGCTAGAAAGTTCTCATGGTCGGGATCTTACTTTTGATTGAAAAGCTCTAAAAGCCTATTCGTCTTCGGCAAGTCTATTTGAAAAGAGTTTTCAAATCGTTTTAAGTTTTCACAGTGGTGATATCATAACAGTAAAGTATCGTCTTCTCCAATAAATAAGAAAAATGAATCAGTAATTGTTCATCTGTCTATCCTAGCAATATATCAATCTTTTAAGATGCTCAAGAGAATGTAATGATCCCGGATTTCAACACCATATGTAGTTGCCTGATGTAAGACAGTACACCCATATAAACCGAAAGAACAGGCTTTATTGCTTGAGCCGTCAAATGGCAGTACACTCTGCATGTGGTTTAACCCAAAATGTTTTCAAATGAAATTCTCAAAACATGGCGGGTCACCTCTCCGATAGTTTGTTGTTCGGCTCATTGTCCCTCGCTTGTCTGATGCTTAAACTTGGCTACGCAAGACCTCGTCGTCCCTTCAATTGTCTTTCACAATCTCGGTACTGTCTGACTTCACTGTAGAGCACATCTACTTCTTTCTTATTGGAATCCTTCTGCTTCGGTAGATGTTAGTAAAAGGAGGGATATGCATGGCTTTGGGTAGGTAGGTAGTTCTGAGGGTACAGACTTCGAGGTGGGGAGTTTTTTTAAAGGGCAGGCAGGTCAGGCGAGTTAGTTAAGGTTAGCAAGGGTAAATGCGGAAGGTTCGATGTATGTACGAGGTACGGGATATCCAGGTTTGTTTGGGTCTATCCTCCTCTTTCATCTCCCCGCTTCTGCTTCCTTCTTGCATCCATTTGTCTAGCTATCTCTTTTCTTTCGGCCTAACTCTGTCTTCGTTCTTTTGCTGCTTAACTGTGTTCTAAGGATAATCGAACTTTGCACTCACAGCCTCTGTCTCTCGCCCTCCAACTCTCGACTGGCTCGGGTTGGTGAGTATTCCTCTGCTCCATAGACGAGGTAAATCTCCAATTGCCGAATCCAAGGTATATATTGTTCTGCAGCTGGCTCCTCTGTAGGTTCGTTTTCCCTTGATGCTATCCGGTACATGGGGATTCTGATGATTCTAGCAATTACTTTTTTTCTCATTGCACTCCTGTTAGCTTGTCTGCCACCTGGCGTGCCATCTGAAAAATCCAGTCTGGCCACCCTGACTTCCCTCCTTTATAAAGGAGTAATTTGAATCTTTAATCTTCCAAAGGTCATCATTGATTGCAGGTGTTTAAGGGGGATTACAACCTTATCCCTTTCAATGGGTAAATTTGCAACGACACTCACAGCCTAACAAAAAGAGATTAAATAAAAATAAAAATTGTTTAAAACATCATGATAAATCAGCAAGGGCATTCGATTGTCGTTTTTCACTTTAAAATAGTAATTTTGTTAAATTTAATTATTATTTGAATTTTTCCACTCACAACTTGCTTATCTCATGCTGCCACCTGCTGGCAGTGTGTGCAAAATAACAGACATTTTTCAAACTTGTTTATTAATTTTAAAAAATCTACCATTTCAAAGTGAAAAACGACAATCGAATTCCCTTGATGATCCATCCAGGGTTCCCACAACTTGAAAAAACCTGGAATGTCAGGGAACTTAATATGTCCTGGAAAATGTCAGGGAATGTCATGGAATTTAGTATTATGTCATGGAAAATCTTTAAGCTCACATGAAAAATAAAATATAGGTAATTACTGTGACTACATTGACATCCTCTCCATAGAACAAGCATTCAGCATTCATAGGAAGAGTTTATTTTTTCAATAGGGGGTGGTAGTGTTAGCTGTGCATTGTTTAAAAGGGGATTTTCCCTGATCAAACAGAAATAACCAGTGGCAGGACTACAGTTGACACTACACCACCAATTTCAGAAGCATTGCTAATGACAAAACCATCGGCCAGTTCTAATATGTCAATGCAAAAATGTTTCCGCAATGAAGACACTATGAAAGCCAAAATTTTGTTTGCTTTAAAAATGCATTTCTGCAAATTACTCTTATAACTCATGCTCTGACATTAGTAATTTATTCAAGTTAATGTTTGCTGACTCCAACATTGCCAAAATGTTCAGCCTTGGATCAACAAAAATTAGTTACATGGTACAGTTTGGATTGGCCCCATATTTTAATGTGCAATTGCTGGACATTTTGAAGACTACAGATTGTTTTACTGTAGCATTTGATGAGTCACTTAACCATCAAACTCAATCTAGACAAATAAATTTCCATGTAGGATTCTGGAATGCCACTACAACTCAAATTGAAACTCGATACCTTGCATCAAAATTCCTTGAACATTCGACAGCAGATAATCTATTAGAGGATTTTTGTGAAGCTACTTCAGTTCTTTCCAAATCTGCTATTTTGCAAGTGTCAATGGATGGGCCTAGTACAAATTGGGCATTTCTTAAGAAGCTCCAGAAAAGAATACATGATGGTGAACCAGCAATGCCAAAACTTATCATGATTGGATCTTGTGGTCTACATTCAGTTCATGGAAGCTTGAAAACAGGATTCAAAGCTGCTGACTCGGATTTTCTATGCATTTTGACATCTGCTTACTACCTGTTTCATGATTCACCTGCACGATGTGCAAGTACACTCACTTGACATGTTCCAATTGTTTTCTATTGTAATCCTGTGCACATGGATGGGTAGAAAATTTGCCTCAAGTGTGGCCTCAAGTTGGCAAATATATTCGGGAAACGATGACGTTACCAAAATCAAAACAACCAAAATGCAACTCATTTGCAGTTATCAAGAACAGTGTTAATAATCCATTGATGGAAGGCAAGCTTAGATTTTTGCATCAATTTCTGCATTGTTTCAACCATTTCTGAAATTCTATCAAACACAAGAACCAGTTGCTATCTTTCTTAGTGCAGATCTTGAATCACTTCTACAATCTTTGCTGTCACGAATCATCAAAAGAAAAGTTCTAGTAATTTCTGACACTGTTATAGCTCCTACACATTGAGATTACTGATCAGCAAAATCAACTCACTGCAAGAAAAGTGGACTTACACATTGGTGCCAAACAATTTCTTAATAAAAACGAAAAGAAGATATTGGAAATTAAAAAATTGGAGTTTTGCACTGACTGCAAGAAAATATTAATTGCTTTGTCCACACACTTCATGGCCTAATCACCTCTAACATACAAACTTGTCCACAATCTCAGAGCTCTAGACCCTAAACAACTGGCTTTTGACTTAAAAAGATGCATTGACCATTTTGATCATATTGTTACAGTGTTTCATGATGCCAATCGTTTCTCTGCACAGAACGACTTGATACATTTTACTATGGCATCATTGGCACCTCTGTAGAATTTTCAAACCTATGTAAATTGCTTTGCCAAATATGTACTCTTTCACATGGAAATGCACCAGTGGAATCTGGATTTTCTGTTAATAAGACCTCTGTGGTTCGAGACAACATGAAAGAGACTTGTTTCCAAAAGGCAACTACTTGATGCCGTAACTGTGTATGGTGGAGTGGAGAAAATAAACATTAAACCACGTATGATTGGCTATATTAAAAGTGCTCGGAGTGCTTATGAAAGTCAAAGAAAACAACAAGCAAGTGACAAAGTTGCTGCAGAAAAGCGGAAAAAATCTTCGGAAACCATTTAAAAACTCAATGCTAAAGAAATGAAAATGAAAGTTGATTTTTTAAACACAGAGTGGAAAAAAATATGCTGACAAAGCAGAAGAGAAGGCATCTCTGGACTTCATGATAAAATTAAATGCTCTTCGTCATTCGGCTGATGGAAGAAAGCAACAACTTTAGGATCTCAAAAAAGAAATTGCCAAAGTCATTCAACATATCTTAAGTAAGTGTTATATATAAATACGTAGGTTGTGGCCAAATTTTACCAAGACATACTTGCTGATTTTGCATTTAAAATAAAAAACACTTTTTCAAGTTTATGAAATATGCCCTTAATATTCGTTAAAAATGTCATGGAAAAACCTGGAATGTCATGGAATTTCATTTAAAAAAAGTTGTGTGAACCCTGCCATCAAGCCACCCCAAACAATTCTCACCCCCACCCAAACCTCCCTCATTCAACTGTGAGTATCGTTGCAGACACGACTTATTGAAAAGGATAGGGTTGTGATCCCTCTTAAGTAAAAGTCCCAGGGTCATTGTGCCGATCCTGGTGAACTGATTGAGTTTGTACATTTGCCAAAAGCTAATTGCTTTAATATAAGTGTATCATCCTCTGTGATGTGGAATGTTGATTGTCAAATTCTGCTAATTTGCATGTTGGAATTCATTTAAACCTGCTGCACACTAAGCACAAGGCGCACAATCAACGAGCAACATGAACTCGCTCATTCCAGAGAAAATTGTGTGCCATTGCACATTGATGCACCTTACAAAAGGACAAAAGATCGGCGCTCCTGCTAATGGTGTGATGCACTCCACTAGCAAACAAAATAAACATAAACCTCCAATTTATCGATACATGGTAACATTTTTGGAATCATTCAAGTACTACAATTGTGAGGCTACAAGGATTTGAGTAAGAGATGTTATGTAATCACTGGCCAAATGTGTTTTAAAATTGTTTACACCTTTAAAAGGTGCTTCAAAATATTATATGTTTTGTACAAACAACAATAACATCAAAGGCATGTATGTGAAGTGGTATCTAACACAAATCATTTATCAACACACCAAAATGTGTTATGCTTTATTTAATAAAAGAACATTGAAAATGTCATTTGCGTATTGATCATTCATTGTCATTATTATTCCTAAATTGAAGTTGTGAGCAAAAGTATCTAGCAATCATCCGTGATTAGACTAGAATTTTTTTGGTAGAAGCAGGTCATAAATGCAATCCGCATCATTTTTTCTTGATGAAGATCCTTCCAAAACCTTTTTGACCATTTTACAATCATGTTTATGGACAGAACTGGTGTTTTGTTACATTGAATGAGTGGTTTTGATATCTTTAATGCCTCCACTTCCAAATTCTGAGATGGTTTGTTATCTTTAAACGTGATTATGGTATATACATTATTAATAGTTAATGATACTGCGACGTAAGTTTATATTTATTTTGGCACATTTAAGTTGATTAGATTGAAAGGCATTAAAATAAAATAATGGTAGTTTAAAAAATTTAATTCAAATATTTATCTAAGAATATAATATTCCCCAATCATCGTCATAAGAATAGAGAATCTCCCGAGTACGGTGAACATAGGCAGGCTATAATAATTTTAAGCAAACACCCTCAAATGTCAAAAATGTTTACATGTAATTTATTAACCGAAATCATAATTGCTTTTTTAGAAGTGAGTTCAGGTATACACTGTAATAAAGGTTTCATAAGTCGATGTTTGCAAACACAAAATGAATTTTATACGATATGTTTATGCGATGTAAAAACTGGCATCCCTCATCAACGGGGGCTGTTGAGCATTGATTGAGTTATAAAGAGGTGAAAATGGTTTGAAACCTTGCCAGATGGATGGAGATGTGCAGTTTGAGCGGTAACATCGCTCATGTATACATGCTCACTACCGCCAGCGATAGGAGCGTTCGTATGGGGAGTGGGTCCTGCCGCTGTAGGCTTTGTTGCGGTAACAGTGCCAGCTTGGCTAGCGGCTGTTTCACCGACTTGCTTTTAGAGTTGTTGTGATCGGCACAGGGCTTCTTACGTAGGAGTGGATCCTTAGATTCACAATGAATTCCCGCATTATAGGGTTCCGAACTGAACCAAGTTAAATGAGAGCGGTAAGTACCGCTCAGCAACGTAACTAGATGAAGCGATAGCTGCGGCAACTGAAGTGGTGTCAGTTGCGCTTCTTGCTCAGAATCTCCCGACTCTTGATGGAAACGATGATGCACGTTTCATAAATTGAGGATTTCTGAAGGTCTCGTGGAAAGAATTTCACCTAACTCGCTGTCCTTTTAGACATCATCTAGCGCTTTGGTGATTGTGAATTGCTGAAATCCTCGGAGTGACTTTAATGAGACGAGAGGGTTTAAGGTTCAAAAGAACAGTTCAGATTTTCATGTTTTTAGATTAACAATTTTTTTATAAAAGAGCAAAATATGAATGATTTGGATATATGTAATTAATGATAACAAATCACAATGATATACAGGGTGTTTCAGCGCTATGTCAAAAAATTTTGTGGGCATGTAGAATAGGTCAATACAAGCCATTTATGTTAATGTACCCATAGGCGGAAATGCCATGTTAGGGTGCTGGAGGCTGTACTAGCCTTTCTCATGATGGCCATTGCATGCCACATACCATGTTCATGTTTCATTTCAGACTGACAGCATGGAGCGATATACCTTTGCTGAGCTTGCAGATATGCATCTTGTGTACGGAGGAGCATGTGGGAATGCAATGCAAGCTGTGAGAATGTACCAGGAAAAGTTTCCTGCACAGAAACACCCATGTTGTGCCACGTTTGTTGTAATTGACCGGCGTCTGCAAAAACGTGGAAGAGCCTTGTCTATAAAACGCCTGTAGAGACTGGAAAGCTTAATCGCCTGGATATCAGCCACCTGCGAATTTGTGCAGCAAACACCTGGCGTTTTTGTAAGAGTTAATCAGAACATCCGTCGGTGCACCGCATGCATTGATGCTGGTGGCTGTCACTTTTAACAGATGTTATGAATATCTGTGCTTCTGTTTCAATAAACAGAATAAACATAAGAAATGGCTTGTACTTGCTGAACACACAATCACAAATCAAAACACATCGGGCCCAAAATGGGACTGCGTTGATCTTTGGTGGCTTCCAGCACCATATGCGGGCAATTCCGCCTATGGGTACATTAACATAAATGGCTTGCATGGACCCATTCTTCATGCCCACAACGTTTGGCAACATAGCGCTGAAATACCCTGCATGTTTTATTACCCTATTGCAGAATTCTGATTATCTGAATATTCTGTCAAGTCTCACGTTCCCACTGAGAGATCGGTATGCAGCCGTGGTTTTGCTCTCTTATTTTGGTACGTGTTTCTCCTTTTTTAGACCAGGGCCATCCAATGTTAACTGGGCTGGAACGATCCAATAAGCCTCAGGTATTATCACCTGTCTGCCATTGGATTTTTCACCTTTTCCAAAGAGAAGAAAATAGGGTGCTAACAAACATGTGGGTTTGTTTGCTTAATCACGGAAAAAAGAGGGGTGAGAATTTTGGCACTATTTAACCCTTTTTGAGTTACTGCAAATATTTTAAACCCAAGGCGAAAGATATTTAAGTTTTGAAATTTTTTGTTGTGAATGGGAAAATGTTCCTTGTTCTAAATTTTGGATGCGCCATGTTATTCCCTGTTAATATGCGCTCCAGTGTAATCATTCTCCTTTCCAAAAGTATCGTCGCATGATATGCATTCCATCAACACCTAATGATACGTGCACTCACACTTCATATCCCACATTGATGAAGTTGAGCCTGAATATCACTTGCTGTGAGATGATGATCACATTTAGACGTACAATCTATAAGGCGATCTGTGTATTTATTTGTTTTATGGGGTCTCCCAGATTTTAATCGGTCCCTGAAGCCCCCAGTATCGTTAAATAAGTTCACAGCTCTTATGCAGAAACTTTTGCTTGAGCCAACAACATTTTAATTGCAGAATATGTCTGGCCCTCCTTGTGTAGCTTGTGTGTTAATGCCCGGATTTCTGGTGTCACATTTTTACGCCTACCTATCTATCAGGAAGATGTAAACATTATGCCATGAATTAAAGTGTTAATAATGGGAACACTCATGTACACGTGCAAACATATCCGGTTGAAGTCGCTGGTTCTAAACATTTGTCCAGTCACGTTTGTCACTAAACATAAATACATTTATATGGAATGTGCACTTTGGCATACACAAGGTCATTTTTGCATCACATTTTTGCAAATCAAAACATATATGGCAACATCCATTTGTTTCACAATATCCATAATGTGTGCATATCAATTGATGGTCCTAAACATTTGGCCACTACTGTATATACTGAAATTGGCCCAATGGAGTATACATCTCTATACTCCAACTAGAAGATTGATACTTGTGGTTGAATTTGATAATAATATCAACTATTAACTTTATTTAACGTCTTTTGACAATAACAATCTGCTAGCACTTACTCCATTGACAACATTCATTCTATTCTAATAATCCTGTTCCATTTCTACCTGTTCTATTTTTCATATTTGGAACACTAGCATGAGGTGGAAACTACCAAAAACGTCATTACAAATCATCTGCATAACATCTATAATGCATTGTAATTAAAATATACCGAACAGTACTCATAATTTGGGAAGGTGATAACTGGAAGGGTAAAAATTATTTATTTCAAATTGAAATTTCAATTCTCCACCAAAATGGTGAAAACAGCAATGGCGGCCAAAGATGGCTGCCGTGACGTCATAATCTATAGAAACAAATGCTCTGCTTCATTTTGGGTTTCTCATGGGTGGATGAATGGTGAGGCGTGCGGTTTGAGCGATGGCGTAGTTGTGGTTTCTCTCGGTCTTATTTTGATACGTGTTCCTCCATATATAGACCAGGACCATCCAATGATAACTGGGCTGAAAATCTCCAATGAGCCTCAGGTATTATCACCTGTCTGCCATTGGATTGGTTACCTGGTACAAGGAGAAGACAATAGGGTGCAAACAAACCTGTGGGGGTTTTGTTCGTTTTAAGGAGAAAAAAGGGAGGTCGAAAACTCGAACCCTAATTTAGCCCTTTTTGGTTACGGCTGATATTTAGGCCTAAAGCATAAAATTTAGCGTATTTCAAATATTGTTGTGTGTGGGAAAAATTTCCCTAATACAAAATTTAGAAAACTGTTGGCATGTTGGATTCCCCGTTAAAGTAAGTACCAGATGGTTTATTCCCTTTCCCTAAATGTCGTTGCAATAGCCCATATATGAACATGTGTATCCGTATATGGAATTTTGTTTATTTGTATGGAAGAAAACTTAAAATTTAACGCATCATAGCCATGTGTGGGGTATATTTAATCCTTGAATGGCCATACATAGCCTTGTATGGGCCGTACTTGGCCCTTGAAGGAAGCATGGATATCCTACATTTATGAGCTAGTATATTGAATGGGTAATATATGAACCATACTTGACAAATGATGGATGGTATTTGTACCTTAATTAGCAACTGATTATTCATCTATTAGCTATACTAAGCCATGTATAAACGACATATTGTTATTGAATATCTACTAATGGATCATACATGGTTCATAAAATACTGATTCTGAAACATAGTTATAGTCATATGTGATTTGGCCTTATGTATGTTATGGCTCTACATTACAAATTCAATTTTGTGTTATATTACATTTAATGGAACGTTAGGACTATCTTATATAATTGGCATTATCTGAGCAATTGGGGGTAGGTATGTTACCTTATATGAAAATGTATGGATGGTTATGGCCACATATTGATGTGCAAATAATGCCATTCACGGAGATGCATGAAAGAGCATAGCCGTACCTGACCACTTATGGACTAATCTAGCCATATATGTCCAGAAGTGCCCAATTTCTGGTCTAGCTATATTTGGAATTAGCTATGTATGTCCATACATGTCCCGTATTTGGCGTTTTCCCTCGGGGGCCTAATATAAAAAAAATTCCTTACCGAACAGTGTATGTTTGTCAATGGCGCATACTGTGAATGCGCCATTATTCAAATGTGCCTATACTGGGGCGTAATTTCAGCAAATTGCCAGGGGGAGCGAAATCCCTTACAGATTAAACTTTTCGTAATTTTTCTGTAAGGGATGGTATTATGTACATGTACGCCGTCGGCTTTCTAAC
>JAQGAE010004736.1:0-12296 GCA_034696685.1 Julus scandinavius | reverse complement strand
ACTTTCTGGAAAACTCTGCTAAAGAACTTACTTGTTTGTATAGGAAGGATCTGGCCTGGAAATGGATTTCATAAAACGTCAGCTTTTCGTACAACGGATCGTAACACTGATTCAAAAACGGCTGTCCGGGGAGGACCTGTAGCTGCATATTTTTCACGAATCCCTCCAGAGGCGGATCATTTATAGAGCGGGCAGAAAACATATAGAAATTATGCGTTCCTCTATAAAGTTGCAATGCTGCGTAGAATGCACCAAAGTCAAAATGCAAACTGAAAGAAATATGAACATAAAAAGTGAAGCATAACTGCAGAATTTTTAGAAAATGACTTTTACTGCATACAAATGTCAAGTTTACTGCAAACAACCCCCCCTCCCCTGTGAGATTTGCTAGAAGAAGTAGGCCCCTTAAAAATCGCGAGGCGCCCTTACCAGACTTGATATACTCTCTCTAAAAACAGGATAATCAGATTTGTTTTGTATCAGGTCTGGTTTACCGTTTACACATGAGGTTTTTGAGCCATTATATTGACACAGGTGAGTGCGAACCTTTTTACTGAAAAAAATTCACTTAGGGATCGGATGGGCTGGTATACATCGGATGAAACCCCCGGCAGACGTGTGAATCTGGCCATATCGATAGAGGGCTTAGGATTGCCTTAAAATATAAGGTTGATACTTCACTCACCTAGGTACAACGTGGCACCGGCACTGTTCCACGACAGGTAGCAAAGGAAGACAATTATAAAATCTACAATGTGATAGATCGATATCCGTATCTGCTACAGCCAACCGGTACATATAGGAACGACTGCGGACATGGAAACGACTATGAAAGTCATTCGGAACGATGCGGGTCCTCGAAATACTGAAATAATTACAAAAAGAACAATGTCAGATCGAGTAAGGATTGGAAATAGAAGAAATAATTTTTTTTTTGTTAAACCATCGTTCATTTCGACTCATCTCGAGACATTTTCAAAAGCGTACTTCTGGTGACAAAGCATAATTGTACATCTACTTGAAAACCATGACCCATATTACAGAATACCACGCAATAACAAGATGTAGTACCATAAATCGGAAATTCTTCTTAAATCAATTATTGCCTTGTTCATTTCAATTGTGACAACTTCAGGGGGAAGTGTGCGCCTGCCCTGTTCGCCACTCATTTCGAAATGTGCAGTGTTGACGAAAGCGTGAACTTTTGCATCGGTGCGGCTGGACAGCTTGATAAACGTTTTTCTGGGAAGATCCTGTTTGCATCTAGTCCAAACCAACATCAGAGCGCACTAGAAAAAATATTTAAGACTTATTACTATAAATTTATACCAAATTAGTTAAGTGTAAGGGATTGAGTCCCAACCTAGGCACCTATAGTAATGCACATGAACATGTCAAATTTAACTTTAATAATACTAGCAAATAATGTAGCAAACAAACAGGAACAATAATTATATCCAAACAGACGAATGTTGTATGCAAGGAACACGATTTTTTCTGAATTTTCGACATGCAGGTCGCTGCAGCGATCGGCATACAAACATAAAACGTAATGCCCATTTTTCCAGCAGCCATGGCAAACTTCAAACTTTGAAAATAAACAATTTGGCCATTCAACATGTAAGTTCGACAAGCAGCCGAAAATAAAACATACATTTGGCTGAAACTGTCATTTTTGACAAGCGGCGCCGAAAACGAATCTTGGTCGATCCTTTGGCTTTGGACCTTTAAAAGTTTAAGTCATCCCTACACCCTTTATAGCTATATAATGCCATACCAGGCAATTAAGTATAAAATCAACTAAAGGACCAGAAGTGGTACAGGAACCCGTGGTATAGCGAGGGGGATAAGCCACCCTGGGCACCAGTGGCTAGGGGTCGCCAAAGTACAAATTTGGATTTGTTGTATTATAAATTAAACTCGTTATTTTTGAATGGGGGCACAAATTTGGGTAGTGGAGGATTAGGTTAAGGGGTGGGGCGCAAATTTGGGTAGTGGAGGATCGGGGGAGCGCAAGGCAAATTTGGGCGTTTTTCCTTGGAGCAAAATACCCTTGCTACGCCACTGAGGACCCCTTTTATATACTGTGGTCTTAAAATTCTTGGAGGACTGGGTTGTGGTATAACTTAAGATGCCTTTTTTTAAGATGGTCAACTTAACATCCAAAACTTTCATAGCCTTAATTATCATGAAGGGTTCATAAAAGTTGTAATCTAGTTTAATGTATGGTGAATGTGCCCTAGTTCATAATAGCGTGAAACCGGCACTGTATGACACATCATGCAATGAAGTCCATGAAAGATCAACTAAAGGGTCAAAAGTGACCTTAAAATTCTTGGAGGAATGGGTCATGGTCATGCATTCAGATGCCTGGCTGATTAATTGGGCAACACGCATACCTAGGTCGTTCCTTGAGTATGGGAAAATGCCCCTTAACACGCGAAATGGACCCATTTGTTAAACTTGATTTTGTTTGTTTCCACAACAGATGTTGCAGAACAATTTACTTACCTCCAGCAAGCCTTGAATCGTGTTAGGATCAGGCAACTTGCCCTCTAGCAATTGCCTTTGTGAGCCTTTGAAGTGCGTGCCTATATACGAGAAATATAACAAATACCTAGGCATTTTTTTCTGTTATAAATATAATAAATGCTGCCTTTTAATTATTAAATACCCCAGACGAACGAGAGGGAACACGTGCTTCCGGTCGACGAGCGGCCGCCAGGGTTCGCCACCTACCACTCTGCAGCGTCAGCAACAAAAATGATGGCTGCTGCTGGTCGATTTTTTCATTCGTCACGATTGTTTCAGTTGTGATTGTTTACATTTTCTTCAGATTGTCATTGGTTGAATGTAAGTTGAAAAAACGCTTCTTGTATTCTCCTATTTGCACACATTTGCATAATGATGTTCGTCAAACGGGTAGAATGAGGCCGAATGGGTCAAAGTCCATGCATTTCAGAACAGCCATGCACTTTCCAATCATGTGATTGTTTGTTTACATTAACCTACTTTGAAATTAAAGTTCGTAATAAATAAATTAATTGCAATAAAACTAGAGCAAAAACATAAGTGCTTTCAAAGTTTCATGACATGCAATATAGCACTGCAGCTGGTCCATAATGATTGAACGAATCTTTCATGCATGACGCACGTAGACATGCATGCACTGCTGTTTTTTTATATAATTAAACCTATAACAACTAACAACACTTATTAATTTACGCAGAAATGCTAATATAAATTATAGCTGAACTAAGTTAAAAACTAAGTAGGAATAATTAAATTCATCAGCATATTAAATATGGTCAGGCAGCTTAATTGCTTAGAAATGGCATATAAATTTATGAAATCATCATTATATTAACTTTCTACCTAGCAAAAGTTCAGATTTATTAAATGCTTAATTTAACAATGATGTCACCTGAAAATTGAAACTGCCCTTCTACCATTTGCCATTGGTTTGCCGATCCTAGGGTACCAAATTGTATTTACTCGTAAGACCCTGTTTTAATGAAGTATGCTAGATCTAGTTAGGATGACCTTTGTTCCATGCCCAGAAAAAAAAATTCCATTAATAAAGTTTGATTTCAGACTGGTGAAAATGGCTTTCCGTGATCTGGTCGAAGGGGAGTGTGGGGGTTCAAACCCATTGATGAAAGTCACGTCACATTTTACGCAAGACAGGGCCTTCCAACAGGTGGGTCTGCGTTTGCTATCGAGTGTCAATAAGTTTGAAATGAAGCGCGATACTTTCATTGTATTTTGTGTCACTATTTTAGGAAAGACTTTTACGTGGCCACTTAGGACAAGAGCAATCGCTGGTTAGTAATTTATAAAAGTCCGTTTCTTAATTTTCATCGCCACGTACTTTTCATTTGAAAATAAAAATTCATATCGATTTTCACGTTTCAGCACGACTCAGAACCGTTTGCCGAGGCTAATTCGGATGATGTAAGTTTTCTGACCTCTTCACGCGACTTGTAAACATGATTCAGTGTAAAACTTACCGAAAATTGTTGGACTAGTTGGTGGAAGAATTCATGTCCCAGCAGTATGCGAGCACACGTAGCATGCCGCAAACGTTCCAGATGGGAACTCTGTTACGAGAAATGCAAGAGATTGAAAAAATGCATCAGCCGCCCATTCAAGGTGAGGAATGGAGAAAATATGGTTGAAAAGTAATGCCAACGATGTTAGGGCCCCCTTAATTACTCTTATTTACCATTTGATGGACCACAGGCCCCGTTGTTGCCGATCTTGCGACTGCCGGGAATTGGGCTGCCGAGTATTTGGCCACCGAAGCGATACCTGGGGACGACCCTGGTTCCAACTGGAGTCGCGAATTCTCCGAACAAAATTCACGAACCTTGGCGAGTCCGTCCACTATAAACGAAATAAAATGGGCTGAGGAATATCTGGATGGAAAAATGGATCCCTCGATGTAAGTTTATCTGATTAAACTCCGATGGACACAATTGTGTCCAAAATTGACTACAACACCATATCACCACTAAATACATGCTCAATTATTGGGGCAAAATGTCACATACTGTCGTTACGAGTCTCTTTGTGATATCGTTTGTTAAAAATAACCGAAAAATTGAAAATGTCACTACTATTTCTAGAGAGGTAATCGACACTCAAAATATGCAAGAAGACAACAAATGGGCAGATGAGTTTGAGAGCAGCGCCAACCTTGCCAGAACTGCAAATGAATTTGTGGCCACCGTAAAAGATCCAAAAATCACTAGCACCGAGGTACATCAGCCAGTCTACGCTTTTTCAAACATGTTTCCCTTTTTGGGTCATTATTTTTGAAACTTTGGGCAATATATAAAATTTCTGCATGTTGATTATATTGCATGAAGGTTCACTACCTGTGCATGTATATCTAATAATTTATTCAATGCAATAGTAAAGGATTTCTGTTATTTTTGTTCAGCAGAAATTTTGATAAGAGTTCTTCAAATATGTTAAAATTTCAGTTCATGAAATTTGTTAAACGTCTCACAGATGAAGATGTTGATGAAGGCAAACCTAGGAGGATGACCATGGACGAAGGTTGGGACAAAGCATTTCTTGAAAGAAACCAGGTAATTTTTTACAAATACAGTACATAACGATACAATTTTTCCACTTACAAGGTGTTCAATCGCCTTGAAAGTCTTGAATTTTTACACAGGAATTATGTTTGAAATGAGTCTTAAACAGAAGTTGATATTCTGATTTGTGGTCCGCATCGTGAAATCTGTTTTAGTGAGAAAATAATGATAAAAAAACCAAAAAGAACTATTTTTTTTTTCAAACTCTTTGACAAATATTGCTTTAATTGGTTGTGGGAAGGGTTCCTTGCTAATTTAAGGGTCTTTAAAATCCTTAATTTTTATATCAGTATACGATTGATCAAAATCCTTAATTTTTCTATCAGTATACGATTGATCAAAGGCGTTTCATGCCATAAAAATAACTTTAAAATGTTCGTGACTTTGACAGAATCATGAGGACGTCGCAGGCGATGAGTGGGTGTCCGAATTCAATGGTCAAGAGGCATCGGCTATCCCGAACGAAGATTATTGGGATAAACTCCAAAAAGAATGGGAACAAATGTCAAAGTAAATTTGGGTCCCAAGTCAAGAGTCTTGCGTTAATGCGAATTGTCATTTTTTTGCCTTTGCAACTGTATTTGTGTATTTTAGGGACGACATCTCCGGCACGCATCCGTGGCTTTCTGACTTTGATGCGATTTCCGATCCTTTCAAGGTGAGTACACGTATCTTTCGCCGTGAGACGTAAACACGACCGCTACGTATTTTTTCCAACATGCTCGAGTCTTGTGGCAGGTGGATAGTGTCGTGACACTCGCAACTTCTGTGATTCTCCGGTGGGCACAATCCCATTGATTTACGTGAAACACGCCATGCGGTAATCCTTTTTTTGTGATATTTGTAGGATTACAAAGTCTCTGAAGAGAACCCTCTTCGGGACCATCCCAACCCCTTTGAAGAAGGACTAAAGAGGTTAAAAGAAGGCGATCTGCCCAGCGCTGTCCTTCTTTTTGAAGCTGCCGTCGAAAAGTCTCCCAACCACGCCGAAGCGTGGCAGTATTTAGGAACTAGTCAAGCTGAAAACGAAAACGACACGATGGCCATTGCGGCATTGCGCAAGTGAGTATCTATAACATCATCGAAACTTCCGACAACTCGGTGATGTTATGATTAAAATTAACCTACTTTCGTTATGTTAGGTGCACAGACCTCCAGCCTGGAAACCTGGCAGCACTGATGGCACTGGCCGTTAGCTACACTAACGAGTCGTTACAAATCCAGGCGTGTAATGCTCTGCAGAACTGGTTGAAGGCCAATCCGCAGTATTCGCACCTTGTTCCGGAAACAATCGGAGGACCACCCAAAGCAGGAGTGATGTCGATGATGAGCGAGTAAGAAGCTCGTTGGACCATAATCACTCGTTTGAAATACTCGATCCTCGTTGTATTTGACACTTGTGTACTTTGCAGTTCGATTCATGGAGAAATATGCGAGCAGTTCATGGCAGCAGCGCGGATTTCCCCCTCCGCAGTTGATCCTGACGTCCAGTGTGGTCTGGGAGTACTTTTCAATTTATCCGGAGATTACGAAAAAGCCATCGACTGCTTCAACTCGGCACTGCAAGCTAGGCCGCAGGTAACAAAGCGTTATTTATTTCCAGCATTAATCTTTAAAGGTCTCCAAAATTTGATCCAAAAAATTAACTAAAATCTTGCCTCTTTAACTTCGGGTATGATTCCGACGTATCTCAAAAGTTTACATGACCGCCCCAGCGGGATGTTTAAATTTCTTCACCTGACTTAAGTATTTGGGACTTTTCCCATCAATGCTTGGACCCGCTTACCACAGTTGTTCAAATTGTTTGAGCTCGAAACCAAGCTGTGTCTCAAGTCCCAGATGCATACCATAGCTGAACAAAAAGATTGCCAAGACGAGCTCAAGACAGCCAAAAGTGAGACTCGGCAAATGTGGTAGGGTGTCATCTCGAGCTGAAGCTGGAGATGCAGCTGAGAAGAGATAAAGCTTGAGGTTCAGTTTTTTGACCAACTTTGGTAAGGGCCTTAATGTCTTTGGGGCCTCTAAACTCCAAACCAACCAATTCAACAGAGTTGGATGCACTGCACATCCAACTCTGGGTTCACCAGAGGACAAACCAAAGATTGGTAGGCAACTTCTTTGACGTTGTTGGCTGGGGCAGTTTTGGAAAACCTGTCGGACAAACCCAAAACGTAAATTTGCCAGCCCTTGAGATGCAACTATGAGTTCCATCAAGGGGTTCGATTCCAAAATCGCAGGTTACCCTACAACATCTTTTAGAAACCTTTAAGGAAAGGTTACATGTAGAATCTCATTGAATCCTTTTCTTTGCCATTACAAGGACTCCCTTTTGTGGAATAAACTCGGGGCCACCTTGGCCAATGGCAAGCGCTCCGAAGAAGCCATCGATGCTTACCATCACGCCCTTGCAATATCACCGGGTTTTATTCGGTCCCGCTACAACCTGGGCATCAGCTGCATCAACCTAAAGGCTTACAAGTACGTGAGAAACGGATGATTAATCTTTTTTTAGTTACCCTTCGAATAACATCCTATTTTCGTTACAGGGAAGCTGCCGAACATTTCTTGACCGCGTTGAACCTTCAGTTTTCATCACGAGGTGTTCCTGGAAACAACAATAATAACGCAGCCATGTCAGATACCATTTGGTCAACGCTTCGCCTCGTGATTTCGCTACTCGAAAGACCGGATCTTTACGACGCTGTGGATGGCAGGAATCTTGACGAACTCAACCGTACATTCGGCGTATCTTCTTGATATGGACTTGTAAATCGGAGAATAATTCCGTTGTTAAAAAATCGTTAGCGAACAAATGCCGGACGTGACTTCGCATCAAATTTACTCACAGCACGAGGCGATCGGGATAAACTTTTAAGATCTTCACAAACTCTTTCCTCGGGCTTCCACAGCTTTTTATTTACTTCTACATGATTATAATTTGGGGACAAGATTTTGAGTGATGAATCAAATCGTGCAAGGTATATAACGCTTTTTATCAGTTATAATAAAATTGCTAATGAATTGTGTATTAAAAAGTACTTTCTTAATTTTATTCGTGTGCATTATCGAGGAACACCTCAAAAAATTAAAAGCCAACATGACAACTCGCTGCAGTGCATTCGGACAGTAAAAAAACACGCGATATTCAGACAAGGACTAAAACGCAATCTATCTTTTTAACGGATTTTTTTTTTTAAATATCTAGCAAACCACCAAAATAAATTTTTAAACTATCATAACTAAAACCTCACTACCGGGTTAAATGTATAGTTAGACAAATTTTGTAATTTTACACAGTTAATTTTCAGATAAGCTACTTTTTTCAATTTCATAAATTGGATGCGCATTAACAGCTGGTTTAAACAAAAAAACAAAACTAGTTTTATTTCAACTATTTTAATCAGGATTTATTGTGATAATAACAAATCCTCCGATCAATCGGCTAACTGCCAACTATTAATTTAATTTAAAACAGAATTAACCAGACAATTATAATAAATCGCCGTTTAGTCTGCTTTAACTGCCGTTTAAGTTAATGTTGTAACAAGCTACCACAACAGAAAAAAAAAAAAAAAAACTTAATAAGAAAATTGTATGTCAAAGATTAATGCAAATTTATCGAGGATTGACTGTGCAAATGGCGATTAAATATAGTTTAAATTAGCAATAGCAATTTTACCAGATAACAATGACAAGTTTTATTTTGTAAATTACATTAATGTGCAGAAAATGCCAAACAAACAACTTGCATTAAAATGCCAAATTTAATTAGACTTATCTATCAGTTTTGATATCCAATATTTTTGTTACAACCAGCCTTTAAGAAATTTAATCCGATGCTACGAATGGACAAAACAATAAAAAACGAAACTAAGTCCCAATTAACTCGCTGTTAACTATGCTGTAGTCTCCCAATTGATAAACCACGTAGCAACATGCCACAAGAACGCCTTACCAGATGAAAACAATTAACAATTTTATTAAAAACGTCAATGAGAAATCTATCGCATTGGGGATTAAACACTAAATTTTAACCGCTGTTTATAGGAATGACTACACCTTAACCCATTCTACTTCGCATTCTGTTTACGTTTAAGATAAAAACAAGATTTAGATTAACTCCGAACGGGATATAAAAACCCAACAACGATTCCTACCTTCAGCTCGCACGCATGCAGAAAAACTACACCTTACCATTATGAAATTTTTAAGAGAAAATTGAGGTCTTTGGTGGGGGAGATAATTTCGATTGGCAATCCAAGGAAGAATAGGGCTTGTTAACTAAGTTTCAATGAGGCTATTGAGTTCCGAAACTTCGCGCAGGAACTCCTCGTCCGATATGATGCGAGAGATTTTCGACAGCAGCTCTCTCAGTTGGATGGTGCACTTTCTCATCTGGCTTTCGCACATGTGGATCGAGTGCTCGTAGTTACCGTTGCTGTAAGTCGCGCTCTGAAAATAGCGAAACGGTATTTTGCACTCCTCCCTCTCCCCGCCCTCGTTGGTGTAGAACAGGGTGAAGGTTCCCTCCGACTTCAGGGCGAAGTACAGACCGGCCAAGAGGTTTCCCCCCTCGTCCCGCGTCACCCAAACCCTGAAGCCGTAGACCAGGTTCCTCCGCTCCACCAGGTCCACGCTGTTGACGAACCTACGGTGGACGTAGACTATGCTCGGGTGCACCAACTTTGCGACGCCATTCCTGACTTCCCTCACCTGCCACAGGACGTACTTGCCGCCTCCCATCAGCTGATAGTTGTACTGCTTCGTCGCCTTTGCGGACTTGCTCTGCACGAACCAGCCGGTGTGCGGATAGGCCCCGTCCTCCATGACCGAGATCACCCTCGCTACGTGGTACCCCGAATCCAGGATCAAGATGCCCAGGCGGCCAGCAATGCGGATCTTGGCTGCCACCACCACGTGCTCCTTAAAGGCCACCTCGATGTCAGGAGAAGAAAACGTGGAGTACTCGTTGATGTTTTCGTCGTACTCCTCCTCGCAGGACGCCAGAAACACGTTGTCCTTCAGCGACGGGAACTCCCCGTAGAGGGACGACGACATTCGGTCGATCAGGTCCAGGCTGAGCCCCACGCAAGTGTGGTGCTCGGCGGTGATCGGAGGCACGTATACCTTAAAGTACTCGGCCAGAGAAAGGCTCGACTGCTTCTTGAACGAATCGTAAAACCTACGAAAGAGGTTGGGGCGGAAGGACAAACGAACGCGCGTTTAGGATCAGTCACCAGATAACAAGCGGAAAAGCCGCAGGTGGCAAGGCTAGCAACTAGCGGGCGGAAGCGGTCTCCAAGGAAAGCTCGTTTTAAAAAGCGGCACAAGGTAGGGGAGACGAGGATTTAAATGCATCCCACGTACTTTTCCAATATGCAAATCATTAGATTTATCATGAATACTTAACAAATTTGTAGAAATAATCAATGTAGAAATGCACAATGCTGACGCTACAGCATAGACATACCTAGACGGGAACAGGGTCATCGTGTATTAACACTAGTGATTTGTAACTTATTTAATACTTTCTAAAATATTTACACTTTGGACCAGTTTTTGGTGTTTTTTTAGAATTCTGTAAAAACTGTTTAATAATTATAACCCAAAATTGACCAGGTCAAATAGAATCAACCCTGCTCTCTCCGAATACGTCATCTTTTTTACTGCCCCAAAGTTCATCACGTGGAGTAACTTTTGACCAGAGCATTTTTCAAGACATATCTCTAGCAGAAAAATTACATACGGCCCTGCATGCCACAGGAAGTTCCATACATTATATTTTCCATAAATATCTGAAAACATTTATAGCCATATATTGCGTTGCGTGACCATGTTGATATACTCGCAACACGGATATAATCATATTGAAACCCGTTTAGGACCTTAACCACTAAAGCCCAGTAATGAAAGAGGGGCACCCAGAGGTGTCTTTGTGGTGCATGACAAATGGCTTTGGAGGGGGAAGCATTGCCTAGAGCACAAAGTAAGCCAGCATAGGTGATTTTAACACCCCTTTCGGCTAGACGCAACAAGCAAATAGATAAGTAGTGAAAAGTCAAAGATTACCTCACAAAACTTCCGACAGTATTGTAGGGGTGATCAACCAATTGTCGCTGCACCAGTGGCTGTAACAGTCCAACGAATCTTTCATACTCTTTCAAAGTACTGAATTCCACCGCGTTCGTCGTTCGTCCATACTGCGGGTCAGGAAGAGGGTAGTCATCAATACCTGAATCATCCTCCAATGAACTCAATTCACTGTCATAGTCACTGTCACTTGAACTGCTGTCATTAGTGCAGCTGTCAGACTAATAATGCGAGGAAACATTCATGAGCTAACAATCAGAAGGAAGCCAATTTGAACCATTAAACTCAACTGTACACTCACTTCATTCAAACCAACTCCATTATCGATGTCAGGATGGCTTGCTGCACCATTCTCGTCTCCAGGTGCCCGAATTGGCACTCTAAAGAAATGACGAATTTTAGTACAGATGACGATCGATTCCTACTAACGTGGAACAATTCTGACAATGTTTTAAATAAATATTTACCTGGATGTCAGCAGACGGGGTGTTTCGGTTTCCTCGAGTCAACTTGGCCATTCTGGGCCGAATCTACCAACCAACGACGCAGGAGCAGCGTACGCGTAATCGTAAGCCGGTAAAGGAGTGAGTTTTAAATGAAAGTTTGTCTCCCCCTGCTCTGTAATACAAAATTAAAAAAGTACATAAGTTAAACTGGAAAATGCATAAATGCAAAGGCTATCAAATTTAAAATGTTAATCTGTAACCTCTATTTGTATTGGCAACTAAGATTGCACGGTGAAGAAATTGTTGCGCAATATTATATTAAGTAAATACGTATAAAGGGTTCCTCAATACGATAATGTCAGATTACTCAGGGTGTTGAAATCGCTTCCTGGTATAGTGCGTCAACTTGAAACTTCAGTAATTATAAAAAACCGACGCAACGCCCACCTGGGCTTAATGCGGTATTATGGGCATTACAAAAAAGACAGGCTTCTTATTTATGAATCACCCGGAAGCAATTTTTGAATTGATCGACCTTCAACCTACTTTAATATTATACATTTTCAAACAAAAGTGAGATGCCCAAGGAAAAATGCAACACGGGATTGGAAATAACGAGGTTTCAACTTATCAATGACAACTTGACGTTTAGGCA
>JAQGAE010004735.1:0-12297 GCA_034696685.1 Julus scandinavius | reverse complement strand
CTGGGGCAATTTTTGTGTTTAAGCATAAATTGCTTTTGCATTAATTTGGTTTTATGATCTCAGCATTCTACAAAAATACGATACCATCTTTTTTATTTTGTGTGGTTATGCATTATTTAAAATTGTTATTCCTCGCGATGTAATATTCCTAAGTAAGATTAATGAGTATGTAATCTGTCATTTTGCACCTCGCATCCGTGTTATATTTCAACCTTAAATTCTCATTTCAGTTGATCCCAAATTAGTTCGCAAAACGAGCAATGTAGACGTTAACACTGTTCGGGTGCCTCTGAAAGACGTGTTTTGTTACTTGTCATTGCTGGAAGGAGGACGCCCTGAAGATAAACTAGAATGTAAGACGCATATTTTTTTCATTTGCACGAACATTGCTCGATGGAAGGAATTATAAGCTTAAATACTATTTACACTCCTTGCAAGTAGTGCAGTTTTATCGAAAAACACCGATAAAAACTGTAATTTATGTATGGATTACTTTGTTGGGTCTTGTGAGACTCATGAAACTATATATTTTGGTGGAATGGGGACTACATTTTATGCAGTATTCGAGATAATATTCAGTTTTTTTATAATTAATAAATTGTGAATTAAGGGCTTCTTCTGATGGGTTTCGGCGCTTTTTGCAGTATTTTCATAGTTGCATAAAGAGTTGCCAAAACCAGTAATTTTTTTCCCACTTTTCATTGTGTAGTTGTGTTCAGAATGTACGATACTGATGGAAATGGCGTGCTGGATACTTACGTAAACGTCCATTTGTTAAGTTGATACACTTAACGGGTATTTAAAATTCCTGATTAGAACTGAAAACTTTGAAATTTATAATTCCCTTTAGGAAATGGACTGCATTATTAATCAGATGATGAACGTTGCCGAATACCTCGGCTGGGATGTGTCTGAACTAAAACCAGTATGCATTTCTCTGTTAAGTTTTTTGATTATTAATTATTCTTTGGCGCATATTAATATGCTCTTGGCAATTTCAGATCTTGCAGGATATGATGGTGGAAATTGATTACGATGCTGATGGTACTGTATCATTGGAGGAGTGGAAAAGGGGCGGAATGACCACCATACCACTTTTGGTTCTCTTGGGACTTGATGCTGTAAGGATTTTAATTTATTTCAAATAAATTTACAGTATTTCCAATAGCAGGTTGGAAGGTGTTATTCAGTTAGT
Source organism: Julus scandinavius (assembly GCA_034696685.1). Classification (NCBI taxonomy): domain Eukaryota; kingdom Metazoa; phylum Arthropoda; class Diplopoda; order Julida; family Julidae; genus Julus; species Julus scandinavius. Next base: position 11,102 of record JAQGAE010004735.1, on the reverse strand, counting down.
CCCAACCTTATATTTCTAGAGCAATGGTCTTCATACTTCCAGCCCTAGTACAAAAAATGCGTATCAGATGTTTTTAATTTCAGTTAAACAGTTTAAAAATGAAACTTCAGTTATTTACGATTGAATTTAGTTTTATCAAATTTGGTATTTTATAGGTGTTAAGTATTTTATATTTGCTTTACTTATAAAAAAACTTTCCATGAAACCCCAGAGTTTTACTGAACACATTTTGAATATGGCTTTCACTAAAAAACATTCTGTGAACAGAAATTTAGGTTGTTCATTCATTTGTATTCTGGATCGTCCCTAAAATTGTTTTTCCCACAAATTTTATTGGCCATTCTTGTTGATGATAATTTGTTTTTATTGGGTATAGAACGTAAAAGATGACGGAAATCATGTATGGAGACTTAAACATTTCAGTCGGCCAGCCTATTGTAATTTATGTCTAAATATGCTGGTTGGATTGGGAAAAAAGGGACTTTGTTGTGTTTGTGAGTAGTTTTTTTTTTCTCGTTTTGTAATTTGAGAAACATTTTCTCTTACATTGGAGACATTTTTTGAAAGTGATGTTAAAAATGTGTGTTACTTAAGAGTATTGCGATGTAGTTAAAAGTTATATAAAAACATGAGGCAAACTTGTGTAGATATGAAATATGGAAGCAATTTCTTTATAATTGGCTGCTGGTGTATTTTATTCGCTGTATTTTTTAATTTCAGTTTGTAAATTCACCGTTCACGAGCGTTGTGTGCAAAGAGCACCAGCATCGTGTATAAGCACATACGTTAAATCGAAAAAAACTTCTCAGGTAAGTCTATAATGAATTTAGTTTTTTTCTTCAGGGTATCATTGGGTGCTTATGTGGAACGGTTTCTTTGAAATTTCTGCTTCCAGGTAATGACTCATCATTGGGTTGAAGGAAATTGTTCGGGAAAGTGCAGTCGGTGTAAGAAATCAATAAAAACGTATAACGGAATTACAGGACTTCATTGCCGATGGTGCCAAATGACAGTACGTTCTCTATGCACCAGACAAGAACACAAAAAACGCTGTGTTTCAACTATTTATTTTCCATTTTTATCATCAGTTACATAACAGGTGTGCCTCGCAGGTAAAACCCGAGTGTAACCTCGGGGATCACCGTGCCCATATTCTGCCTCCTACTTCCATTTGTCCAATTGTCCTAGTAAGTGGGTTTTATTCACGTTTATTGATATGAGCCACTTAAACCAGAGCCTAACCTTGATTGGTCGTCATTTCTGATTTTCTTAGGATAGACAACGTAGTATTTGTAAAGACAAGAAAAGTTTATCGCGCACTGATTCTGGTACTCCAGAAAATAACCATCACAGCATGGCAAGGGCCATCAGATTTGAATATAAACTTGTTTTTTTGAACAGCTTTGTGATTGATCGATGTTTAGACAAAATTTATTTATTTATCAGGTGTCACCAATGTCATTCCAAATAAGTCCAGCTCTTGGTACATATCCTCTATTAGTTTTTATCAATCCCAAAAGTGGGGGCCGACAAGGAGCCAGGCAAGTAGTAGTTTTTAGATGATTTTTTTTTTGTATATTGTTTAAAGCTTTTAAATGTTAAATGCAGAAGGTGTAAAAAATGTATTGCAGTACATTTTTTCATTTTTTCCCTTTGTATTTAGAATTTTAAGAAAGTTCCAGTATTTATTGAATCCACGCCAAGTCTATAATTTATCTAAAGGAGGGCCTATGCAAGGGTGAGAATATACACGATTTAAATGGCTGTTAAGCACTTGACCTTCAAGGGAAAATGTTGTAATTACATACATAATACGTATAGTATGCTTGGATTGTTAAAAAAACTTCAATTTTTAAAATAAAATAGTTCATGGCCTTAATAATCTCTAAGAATTAAACCCCGATTGGCATCCAGTTTTACCTCTTGTTAATATTTTGTATTTTGCTTATCTGAAAGTTCTCTTTGGAGGTAAAGTGCTTAGCCCCTATCACTATTCAAAGAATCATTCGTTTGTTTTAATATGGTAATTACGTTCTTTAGACTCTTATTTTATAAAGACGTTCCCAACTTCCGAATTCTTTGTTGTGGTGGTGATGGTACAGTTGGATGGATTCTTGAATGTACAGGTAATTTCTCAGTCAACTACATTAGCTAAAGCTTTGAGAAAAAAAAGTATGAAATCCAGCACTAGTATGAAGAGTACTTGTGTAACTTTTGAAATATTACACAAATTCAGACAAAATCCAGTTTGTGAATCAGCCACCAGTTGCCATTCTTCCTTTGGGAACAGGAAATGATTTAGCAAGGTGTTTGAGGTGGGGTCCAGGTATGTCTCATCTCTGAGCAAGTATATTATAAAACGAATTATCCTGCAAAGAATTCATTGTTGGACTTTGATGTCTTCTAGGTTATGATAACGAAAGTTTACAAAAATTCCTGAAAAAGGTGGACAAAGGACAAATGGTGATGTTGGACAGGTGGCACATTGAGGTCAGCCAAACTGAGAGCGCAAAAGAAGACATTGGTGATCCAGTGCCATACAATATCATTAATAACTATTTCTCCATCGGAGTGGTAAACATTCTGCACTGACTGTAATTTTCCGATCCTTTGAAATACTACAAAAAGATTCTATATTCTTTTTTGTTTTATTTTGCAGGATGCATCGATATGCATCAAATTCCATTTAGAAAGGGAAAAACATCCAGAAAAGTTTAGCAGTAGGTGGGTTTTCCGATGTTTGAAATCTAACGTGAAATCAACAATATTTGAAATCAGAAGAGGAGTACGTAGACTACAGTAAAACGGAACATGAATTTATTTTTATTTGCTCGCTTTTTGCAGAATGAAAAATAAGATGTGGTATTTTGAGTTTGCAACTTCCGAAACGTTTGCCGCAACGTGTAAAAACCTTCACGAGGATGTCGATATAATGGTGAGTGATGGTAGCAGATATGTATGCAATTGTATTTCTCATTTGCATGCATATAACGTTTAGTAAATGGCACATTTGCCTTTTCCTGTTTAGTGTGATGGTGTTTCACTAGACTTGGCCAATGGCCCATCATTACAAGGCATTGCTTTACTCAATATTCCTTACACACACGGAGGTGCAAACCTTTGGGGCGACAATATTAGCCAAACTAAAAGGAGCAAGCATGCCAGCAAGCCCAAGAAAAAGAAGAAAAAAGACAGAGACAAGGAATTATCTTCAAGTAGCTTTAATTCTGCTGAATTATCTTCTGCCATTCAAGGTAAGGAAGTGAGTAGCGTTGTGAATCATGGAAGTATGAAAATTAAGCCCAACACAATTTTCCAGACGTTGGTGATAAGATGATTGAAGTTATCGGCCTTGAAAACTGCTTGCACATGGGACAAGTAAGAACTGGATTAAGAGCTTCAGGGCGACGCCTTGCACAGTGCTCTTCAGTGGTCATAAGGTAATATGAAGACATTTTTGTTTGCTTTAGAGCTAGTTCAGGAAAATCCTATTTACGCCTTTTATCAAACAAAAATATGTAGGATCTAAAAACATTTCCTTATTTAGAACAAGAAAAAAGTTTCCAATGCAGATTGATGGTGAACCATGGATGCAGCAGCCGTGCACGGTAAGTTTTCAATAGCAAAAGAACTAACCCTGAAATATGGTATATTATAAGGATTACTCGTTTCGTCTGCTTATATGGAAGCCATTTTCTTTGTTTGCCTTGTGTAAAAATACAACATTGAAAATATCATTTTATGTCTTGGTGCATGGAACAAAATGGTAGACAAAACGAGGGAATCTTTATTTCAAAATATCAATTGTCCTGTTGTTGATGATAATTTCTCACTTTTTGAAGATCTATATCACCCACAAGAACCAAGTTCCGATGGTGATGGCTCCACCACCAGAAAGTAAAATTAGGCTATTTAATTTCTGGAAGAAACGTTAAAATGATGTTTAATGTATTGTATGGGAAAACAATGAATGAGAAAGTCCTTATAAAACGAAACAAATTAAGCAGCCTTACAGTTTCATACTATTATATAAGTAAAATATATATTGGTATATGTTGGTTGATTAAATCACCCCAGTTAAATTAAATTGAAATCAAATGGAATACATCCAACAAGTAGTCCGATTTGCAGTACGTGATTTTCATTTCTTTCTATACATACTTCTCTGCTTGGACCACATCATTCTGCATAATTCTGTACTTTGAAATTTTCTATGTATTAATAATAGTCCCAGATTTTTTTATTTCTCCATTACGATTCATCCACTTCTTTGTCTTCCTTTATCCCTTTTTTTCTTGTAATGAATTCTATATCATATATATATATATAAATATATATATATATTTGTATCTACATCTGTACATTTTGCATTAATTCTGTATATACATAGATTCTTTGCTGCCAAATTATGATTTTTTTAATTCCATGCTTTCCTACGAATATATTTCAATATATACTCTGTGGTGCTCTTGAGGCAGGGGTGGGGCTCTCCATTAAGATAACCCCCCTTTTTGATCTTATTTAACAACTATTTTCAACGTAAAATAAAATTTTACCATTTGCATTACTAGTTTTAGTAATGTGGCTGTTAGCATTCTGAGATATTACAGGGTAAGGCTCCTTCGTGATTTATTTTGGGAGAGAAGCTATTTATTTATTTCTTTTTATTTACAATAATGGATTCGTCTTAGATTTGGGAATTATTAACTTCATTTTAACTACCCAGAAATCTTTGCTATTTCGGGATCAGGACCAATGTTGCCACTCATGGTATTTTGTTACTTTTGGTGGAATAACTTAATGGTTTTGGGATCTACAGCCTGATGTTGTTGTTTTTTTGGTACCTTGTTTTTAGGGCACGGAGAATCCGTAACAACTACTACTGTAGTTGAACCATACGTAGTATACAAAGAGGTGCACAACAATGTTCCTTGTGTTATCAAACTGTGTAGTGGCAATTAGGACGTTCTATGTTGAGATTGCAGTTTTTGTCATATTCTTAATTGTTTTCTGGATATGTGCACTCCAGGTGGTCATTAATTAAGCTGCTTAAGGTAGGATGCTATTCAGTCATTTAAAGTTATAATATCCTTAATTCACTACAGAATTAACTAGTGATTGCTAAGTGCTACAAATCCTCATTGTTGGCATGCCAATTTTAGGTGGCCAATCACTTTACCAAAATTCCTTAAAACTGTAACACCCATTGTGGGTAGAGATTTATTCTAAATTAGAACATGCCTTGACCAATATTTCATGTAATTTTTTTTAACTTTCTAAATATTTCAAAGTGGATAATGCAAGTACATTTTCATTGTATTTCCTTCTGTTATAACAGTTGACAGTTGTTATATGGGATTTAACTTATCATAAAACTCCATTTCCTATCCTCTACTTTTAAATCGTTCATTCAACTGCCAACATAATGTGAAATGCATTATAGACAAATAATTATCTATACAAAATAAAATATATTCCATTTTATTAAAGTGTGAAGACTTGGGACTCGTTTAATGTGAAATGTTTGCTATGATTATCTAAGAACTTTGTTCACTTGATTATACTAGGCAAATATAAAGTTCAATGGAAGTGGCAAATAGAGGACAAGTACATGGAGCAATCTATTTTCCATCTTGAAGCGATTGAATAAAAAAAAAACCTTTGTCATGTAAGTAATAAAACATTTTAAATCTTTTGGAACTCAGTTTAATAGCTCAAATTATGCACTATTGTAAACACTGCTACAGAGAAAACAATGCACAAGAATTATTAAATCTTTTTATACCCTCTAAAGATATATTTAGCCAACACCACTGCAGTAGTCAATTGAACATTTAGGAATTTTGAACAGCTTTCATTACAATGCCAAGATTCACAGGTAATCCATGATAAAATTGCATGCAATGCAATTAGTTGATTAAGTATTAAACTTATTTTAAAAGGACTAAGGTCAAATGAAAATCAAAAACTTCCACTAAGATTATTAGGCTTTCATGGTATGGAAAAACTATGTCAATTCAAAATAAATTATATACTTGTGTAAAAATGCATTATTTTAGTACAAGATACAGCAAAAACTTGGTGTTAATTTGGGGGTCAGAGATAGAATGACTAGAAGCAAATAATGTAAAAACGAACAAATCCAGGCAGTGGAATATTTTACATCAACAACACTTAAGTAGTATGGATTTTAATTACAATCTTCTGTTCAAACCAGCACACAAGAAGACCATGCTTTTAGTCCACTTCCCTGGAAATATAACCAAAAATATTGTTTTTGTCATTGTATTACAATTATACAAATTAGTTAATTTTTGTGTTAATATTAGGTTATAGTTGTTAATGTTCAATATACAAAATTCCTAAAACTAGTCAGATAAATTTCCTTATTTTCAAGCTTTTGGCAATTGTGTGTGGAAATTCTCCAAAAATCATAAAATTATGTTTTTGTTAACCACTACACCTTCAGAGGCATTTTGGAGATTAGACATTTCCTAAAAAATCCTTTCAAGGGATTCAAAATATATTGCTAATGATATTTTGTAACATAGTTAATCCTTGTATTCCTATCAAAAACTCCTAGAAACTCCATGACTGGAGGGAAAATGTATACATTGTTTGTATCAAGTTATGTAATTTTTCTATACACCCACATTACATAATGTTTTGCAAATTAATAATTCAAAACTTAAATAACCAAGTAGTGTTACATTTAAAATGAAAGTTGTTCCTTTATTTCCATGTGGTTTAACAGAATTCCAGACTGTTTAATATTTTTCAAGCTTGCATAATTTCATGCATACAGAACATTGCAAATGATTAAAAAAGATATTCCCTATCTCGAATTAAAATTAACTGGTTTAAATAATAATGTTCTAAAATATGATTCAGATTTTAAAACCCTTTAAATTATGCAGTTAAGTTTTATCACACAACAGCTAATATGGTTCAATTGTATATAGTAGTGAATGGGAAATTTAAGTAGTGATCTTTGGGTTAAATAATTTAGGTAATAAATACTGCCAATACTTAGGAAATAAATAGGGAGTAAAATAAAACTTGTACACACTTGCACAAATATTAGTAATTTTAAGTACATTAAACAAAATTAATGTGTCAACAAAAAGTGTGTGTTTACATCTAAAGGGGGAAAACAGGACAAACTGGGCAAATGCACAACACTTCATTTACATGCAATAATTTATTTCATAAGCTACCACAATTTATTGAATGGCAGCCTCTTGCGCTAATCACAGGCAGTAATTTAGCATGGACTTGTGGGGAAAATTTAAAGACCTTCAAAAAGCCATAACCACCTTAATCCTAAAAGGAAAATTAAAGCATAATATGCTTTACTCAACGTACAAGATTCTCATATTATTAGTTGCCCCTGCGCCTTGTCGCCATCCAGTCACTGCAACGACAGGATCTCCGCTCTTAATGAAACCTCGTTTCTTGCCAATGTCAATAGCATGTTGAATTCTCTTATCCACATCAGTTTGCCACTCGGGATCACGTTCATCTGGAATTAGGGCAATTCAAATAAATTTTACTTATTATGTAAAAGGAAATCCAAACTATTTTCCATGGTTTTTCCTTACCAGTATAATGCACGGGCATTAATCCTCTGTATAAATGGCATTGCCTCGCCACCTGTGGGAATCGTGTGACAGGCATTACTGGACATCTTGGACGATACTTTGAAATCAAGTGGGCCGATCTAAATGGAAAAAAATATTTCATAATTAAGATGACTAGCTTTGAAATAATGTTGTGCATACATAGGAAAAAAAACCTTATCCAGTACCTGCCAGTGGTGGTTATCACAATGATTGCCGATGCGGCACACTGGAATGATGCCTCCACGACGGAGATGGCAATAGTGTGTGTTGAGTCGAGAGGTGCAGCGATTGCAGAGCTCAGTTCGATGAAAAGCTGCTTGTGCCATAATGCTGCTTCTGCCTCACGGCAAATCTACATACACGACAACGATTAGTCTGCAACATAAGTGTTATGAACGTTAACACTTTCTGAGAATCGTCCTTACGTCATGCATTATCGAAACCGATTCGATGGGATAGTCGCCTTTGGCGGTTTCTCCTGAAAGCATCACGCAATCTGCTCCATCGAGAACGGCATTTGCCACGTCTGTACCTTCAGCCCGAGTGCATCGAGGTTTTTTCACCATGCTTTCCAGCATCTGTTAAAACGAGGCATCTACCATTATAGAAAACTAAAAATGTAGCCCAGCATCATTGAGAATCGCAAACTTACTTGTGTAGCACAAATAACCGGCTTTCCAGCTTTATTGCATTGAGAAATCATCATTTTCTGCGCAATGAAAACTTTTTCCGATGGTATCTCGATACCGAGATCGCCCCTAGCCACCATGATGCCATCGCTTGCCTCGATGATCTCCGCAATGCTAAAGAGATGGATTAACTTTTCTAAAATGTGTTGTAAATAAGTTATACTAAATATGCAAGGATTTTTTTTTCTGTGCTTACTTCTTCACGCCTTGATGGTTTTCTATTTTTGAAATAATTTTGATGTCTTTGCCTTTCTCACCAAGAATCTTTCTAATTTCATGGACACCGTTGGCATCTCTGATGAAAGACGCAAATACCATATCGACCTAAGAGAAGCAAAATTCGCAATCAGGATGAAATTGTTCAGGTCATGTACGTAGCTACATTGCATGAAATCATTGAAAGTAAGCCTACGTCCTGTTCCACGCCAAATAAAAGATCGGAAGTGTCCTTCACCGACACAGCAGGCAAATCGACTGGAACTCCAGGTAAGTTGACTCCTTTTCGTGACCCAAGCATGCCACCATTTTCAATTTCGCACTCAAGAAAGTCTGCACCTGTATTTTCAGAATTGGAGTTTTGTTGAATTTTGAGTTTTCTGGTATTTTCGTTGTTTGCGAAAAACGATCCTTACATAGTTGACAAACTGATAGCTAGCTTACCCACTTCCTTTACAATTAACGAAATCAATCCATCATCAACAAAGACCCTGTTTCCAACCGCGATGACCTTAACTATATTCTTATAGTCGACATAGACAACTTTTTCCGAGCATTTTTCGTTAAAAGCGTCGTCGATTGTAATGCGGACTTTCTCACCCTTCTTCATCTCCACTTCGGCACTAGCACCCTGGTACAAGAAATAACGTAATCATGTTGCATGTTATCAGGGGTGATACGTGAAAAAGAACCATGAATGACAATTACCCCTTCTAATAAGCCTGTTCTGATTTCTGGCCCTTTAGTGTCAAGCGCGATTGCCAACGGGAAGGATTCCTTGGCACGAGCGCTATGATTGGCTGCGGCTTCACGGACATTTTTGATGGTTTCGGCATGATACTACAAAAAAATAGTTCTTTTGCATGCTCATTACCATAGCAGAAATAATCCGATCAAAAAGTTGTCTTACCTCATGTGAGCCATGAGAAAAATTCATTCGGGCAACATTCATGCCAGCTAAGATCATTTTCTCCAACATTGGAACTGGACGTGATGCTGGCCCTATACAAATAATATTTCAATTAGCAAAATTTTATCGCATAATTTGACCTACTAGTATTAGAGGAAATGTGGCAGTCTAAAGTTTTCAAATGATTTTTCAAGAATGGTCAATACTTGCTTTAAAGCATACGGAAACAAATAGTCTTGAATTTGTTAATAATTTTTTTTATAAATGAGATAAACATATTTGAAAATAATTTTCTCACTATACTTAGGCATCGAAAAATACCTTAACAGTCTTATGTTAAAAATATGTCTTTCCATCAAGTGCAATAGCCCAAATATATCAATGTGATCGTTCCAAAATTCAGATGTGCCATGGAAATTTTTTTATTTTTGTATTCAAGATTGACAAGAACATATCTATGCATACATTATTTCATAATAATCACAAAAATCTTACCAATTGTGCAAATGATACCAGTCATCCGTAAATAGGCAGGTGGCGAGTCTATGTCGAGCGCACATAAGTGGTCGATGTACGTAGTGGCACCAGCTGCTTGCATTTGCATTCTCAAAACTTTCGCTTTTGACATCTGTAGTGTGATGGATTAACTTTTTAAAATGCTGTCGACACACGACCAATGAACTATAGTATTTGTGCGCTTAATCACGTTCTTAATGGTTGGGAGTTTTAGCTTAGAATGGGTTTGAATTGGGTCAGGATACACAACAAAAATGCATGCCAATGGCCTACCTTGCGGCTATGGATTACTGCGATCAAAGTACAAACATAAAAATTAAACTTGTGACATAAGCCAACATCGAAAATGCATGTACATGGATTTGCAAACGTGCGTGCAACATAGCGGCAATGTAACAATAATCTCATTTCTGGAGTTTCATCTTGCCATACACGTTTGGTGAGGAAAGTACCCCACGGTAAATCTCTGAGAAACTGAATTTAACAACTAGGCCCTTGTCGTATTTTGCCAGTGGAATTGCTGGCAACGATCCAGCGTTATTTTAAGACTCAGACAAGACCCAGGTTAGATAATATTACAGCAACAACAAAAAATGGTCATGATGCAGACTGTTAAATTAGGTGGGATTTTTAAAATGTTTCCGAGAGCAATGACAAGGTCTTAACTGTCATTATATAAAATCCAATTTTAGTATTTAGTTATCCTAACATGCATTTGCATGATATTTCAGAATAGTAGTTTCCACTTTGTCACACACTTTCTGGCAAATTTTTGTTACATAAATAGCTTTTATCCTTTGCTGACTAGCTGTAAGTCAACCCTAAATAGCTTGTAAATGTATTTCAGTTTTTAACAATATGTAACGGTTGAATAAGCACATATTCAATGCAGTTTAATATATCAATTTAATACCATTTTTATTATTAAAATTTGTGCACTATATTAAATTCACAGAAAAATTTCAATTGCTAAATTTATATAATTAAAGAATGCTTTACTAATGAATTAATGACTGAAAACTATAGACTGATATGATATAGACTTGAGTATGTAGTACGAAGTATAAATATTCATTATAACGTGAATGGTTATTGTAAAATTGTCCTTCGTCTTATCAGAGGTCACTTTGTATAAGCTACGTCCTAAAA
>JAQGAE010004734.1:0-12298 GCA_034696685.1 Julus scandinavius | reverse complement strand
GGGTTGCATTTCACACAGGAACCCTGGATAACATTTATGGCTGCTGGTTTCTTGTTACTGAATCACCCTGTATATAGTTTTTACTTATAGTTATCTATTTACACATATAATATATATTTATAATTGGTTTTTACCTGTGAAGGGAAAGGTAGATCCTGGCCCGTCCAAAGGAAATACCTAAAGAGAATATAAAGGAGAAAAAAAAATAAAAAAAGTTAAATTAATAAAGTTTAGAATTGAAAGGAATTAAATTAATAATGGAAAGGGACTTCCCTCCAGTTTTTGGGTCACTCTAGATTTGGCAACCGACGGGGTAGGATGTCTTTACCTTCCCCTCCCCGTCTTCTTTTGAAAAATTGCAATCAGAATGAGTTTTTGGTGTATTAGAAGTATGCACCCTGGAATAAATGGTTTTAATCTTGGATGGGATTTTGGCCTCGTTCTTGGAAAACATGTTTTTAGGCCATCTGGTGTCCGGCCTGAAAAAAGATAAATCGAACAACACACTATCCACGCCATGCTGGGTTTCAACCGCCTAGGTGTGGACCGCAGTTATTTGAAACAACCTAAGCAAAGAGACGTCTGCTAAACCCTTACTTCATCCACCTAAAGGCCATGGGGGCCTGGCCCCACCTGATTGACGGTATTTAATACACCGTGGATCTACGCAGTATCTCAATTACCCCACACCATCATGGGTCCTACCTCCCAATAACCAACCCCCACAGGACTTCCTAAACATCCCAACTAGCAACCATGCATTCTTACGCTTCACATACGACAACCCAAACCTAATCCCTCTCCTCCAAAGGGGTCGCCCTACTTCTAGTACCCCTATACCCCTCTCCTCAACTATGCAGAATTCTAACCCCCTCCCTCCTACCTCACTGCTGCCATCTACCCATCCTTCCATTCCTCCCAAATGTTTAAACATACCAACACCCTCCCCCAGGCATCGCTCGCCCTCCCCACATTATCCCTAACCCAGTCCCAACGCTACCCTTATCCTTCTTATCGTGGAACGTGGCGGGGCTGGCCTCAACCCTTAGGGACCCTGCAATATCCCAATTCATTTTCAACTATGACATTATTTTTTTGTGTAAGACCTGGCTTCTGGAACAAATAGTGGAGCGGGACGCCGCCTTTTACAACTTCGATTGCCCAGCGATAAGGAGCCACTCGACGGGACACTCAGCAGGAGGCCTGAAGATCCTAATATACAAACAGTTATTCAAACCATCAACCATAAAAACATGTCCTCCAACTTCCCTGACCCTCCGGCTGACACCAATCACAGGTCTCCGCCGCTGGTGATAACTGGGGTTAACCTTCACCATGCGATCAGGGATCCTTTCATCAAACTGGGGTGGGAGGTGGGTCTCCTAGACCCTTTGTCCCCTCCCATCATCCTGATGGGCGACTTCAACGTGAGAACGAAAATGTGAATGATCTACCACCTCTAGACTACATTCCTCCCCACATCCGACTCAGGCGTACCTCATCCGACAGCCAGCAACACTAGAGGCAAGAGGATGCTACATTTCTGCAACTCTTCAAACCTAACTATCCTCAATGGCCAAATAAGGGGTGACCTGACAGGGTCCCCCATGTTCCAGTCTAAGACCTCTCATTCCATACTTGACTACTTTATTTCCACCCCCTCCCTCCTGGGGAAAATATCTTATCTCTCTATCCTTCCGCTCTATTTATCTGACCACCATATTTTTTCTCTAAAAATCAACTACAACTACTCATATGTGCTCCCGACCCCCACTACTTCCTACCCCAAGATAAATTTCCGCTCTTCCCACAACTTTATCAATCAATTCGGATCAGCCTTAGCACCCCCAATACCGCCTACTACCCATATCAGTCAGATATGATGCTTTTAATGATATACTCCTCCTCAATATGACCAGCTTTGGTCTATTATCCTTCTCTCATCCCTTTTCCTCAAACCTGAGATACGCCCCATACTCCGGAGTACCGGAAGTCGAAACAACTACTCGCAGCGGCCACAAAAAATTTCCTCTCCTCTCCTAACCAGACCAAGATGACCCTAAAAATACTGTCAAATCTTCCCTTCTTTCGACTTACAAAACTGCCAAGCTCAAACATAACGCCGCCTGGCACCAAAAGCTACTTAAGGCCAAAACATCACATTCATTCTGGTCTCTCATTAACCGCTGCCTAGCCTAATCCTCCCCATTTCCAGTTTCAGTAACCAAGACCAGCTGGGAACTGCACCTACAAGAGACGTATAAACCTCCTCCTCGTAGTCCTAGGAAGGCCACCACCTCCTACCTCAAGAAACCCATCCCCCCACCACCATTCTGCATCACCAAATCACCCCATTTCTCAAAATGACCTCCTCAACATAACCTTGACCTAATCCCCACAGACCTCTTCAAACTCAGTCCAGACAATTACCTCACTGACAAGCTTCTCGACCTATTCAACCATACCTACAAAACTCACTCTTTTCCAAAACAATGGACCGCCATAATCATCCACCCTATACACAAAAAAGATGACAGAACCGATCCGGGTAACTACAGACCCATTAGCCTTGTTTCAAACCCAGCCAAGCTTTACATGTCCCAGATTGCGGAGCGCACCCTCCAATGGGTTATCCATAACAATATTATCCCCACGAACAATCAGCCTTTATGCGAGGCTGGGGAACCGCTGAAAACATCGCCATTCTACAGTCGGTTGTGAGAGAGAGGCTAGCCAAACCTAGATCTTAAACTTACACCTTCATGGCAGATCTAGCCCGAGCTTTTGACTCTGTGGATCACAACACCCTGTGGGCTAAGCTTCAAGCACTGGGCATTCCCCCACTTACTCCCGAATATCTCCACCTTTTATGCACAACTTACTGGCCAAGTTTAGACCGCTGAGGGCCTAACTACTACTAAAATTACTTTGGGGGTCTTCCAAGGCGATCCCCTCAGCCCTCTTCTCTTCATTATCTTCCTTGCCGACATGCCTGCCTTTTTGCCTAGAAAGAGGGGCTGCGGGGCAGATGACATCCTCCTCATCGCCCCATCCTGCCGAGCCATGAGAGGTCTGTTGGCATCGCTACACAGATACCTAAAACTCAACCGGCTGACCTTAAACACAGCTAAGTCTAAGATATTAATCTTTAACCATAAAAATTCCCGATCACTTAAGAACACGATTCACTGGGGAGGTGAACCACTAGAGGTGGTCAAAAGCTGGACTTACCTGGGCATAAAATTTTTCCATATTTGCTTGCCCTCCGAACATCTTTCAGCCCTAAGAACTAAGTTCAACACTCAGGCTCACTTCCTCTGTAAAACCCTAATTTATAAAAATGTTAACTACATACCTACCTACCTCTCCCTATTTACCTAAACCCTTTCGCCGATATTAACTTACAATGCCGCCTTGTGGGCCTGGGCAAAAGAAAACTCTCTCGACGTGTTTCAGGAGCAGTTCCTCCGGAGGATATTCTGCCTCGACTTCCGTCCACCAGCATACCTGTTATACAACAAACTCGGTGTACAGCCTACCAACATAATGCTTATTTCCCTAACCTCCAACCTCTGGTTGAAGGCAGCCACCTTCATTCCACCCTACCGGCCTATGGCCCAATCCCTATTTCTACAATGGCTGTCCCAACCCCATGACAAAAACAACCCCCTTTACCACTTCCTCCTTCAGCTTAAGCTACCTGCTATCGATCCACCCCTTTCGGCCTTCTTTCGACCGCAAATATTTTTCACGAGGCGCCTTTTTTTGGGGATGCCACACGTCGTCTACATGCCAACATTGCGGACAGGATTGACCACTCCTCGTGACCCTACTCAGAACTTAATGCTCCCAATAATGCCCTCCAAACTTATTTCTCCCTCAACATCAAATTTTTTCTAAAGAAAATGTATCCTCCAGATGCACCTGAATTCCTTTAGAATCTTAACAAAATATGGTGTGCTTAACATACATCCCTCTTTCCCTTGCCTCCTATGTAATGCTATCATCGGCGACTGGTTCCACCTCCTATACGAGTGCACACACCACCTCATCACCTCCACATTCACCAAATCCCCTTCCACATCCTCCTGCTCTCCCATAAACTTCTTTCATTCCCTTCTAGAAGATCCACAAATTCCGCAGATATGGCTTCTATACAGGTTGGCTAACATTGTCTCACTTTTCCGATCTCAGAACGCACAGCAACCACCTATCGCCCCCTAACTATCCTGACCGAGTTAACTGCAAACGCGCCCTTGAACATAGTAACGTACATCGCCCTAAGAATGTCAGGTCGGCATCTCCTGTAAGGGCCAACTTAAAGTATTCCATCTAACAAGGAATTGGGATGCCACCTTGTGTACTAACAAACACAACCAAGCAAAAACATCATACCCATTATAAATGGCGAGACGGGCTGAGACCTGTAGAACCCTATCTATCTACTTATTGCAAATCATTACCATGTTACAAGTCTTTATGCTGGTCCGCAATTGTTATTGGCAACTTTGCAATGTCGATTCTGGATACTTCGTGGTAGAGACCTGGCTCGTCAAATCGGTGGCATTCCTTGCCACCGACAGTGCCCAACGTTATTAAAGCAGCTAATGGAAGCTCTTCCAGCATCTAGAATTACTCCAATACCAACCTTCAAAAAATGTGGAGTTGATTATGCTGGGCCTTCAACCTTGCATGTTCTTAAAGGTCATGGTCAAAAGACATTTAAAGGATATGTGGCATTGTTCATGTGCTTTGCTACTAAAGCAGTACATTTAGAATTAGTTAGCGATTTGTCAACGAATGCTTTTATTGCGGCCCTTATGATTTGTAGGCTGATGTGGAAAGCCTAACGATATTTTCAGCGATTGTGGGACAAACTTTGTTGGAGCTGACAATGAAATGCAAGATTGTGTCAAGCTGGCTAGATCTGCAACCCACAATGAACAGATAGCAAGACACCTAAGCAATGATGGGATACAGTGGCACTTACTTTAATCGACCTTTAGCCCCTCATTTTGGTGGACTCTGGGAAGCTGGCGTCAAATCTGTAAAGTACCATCGTCAATGAATTGTGGGTGAGACTCATCTCAACTTTGAGGACATGTCCACTGTGCTAGTGCAAATTGATGCATGACTAAATTCATGGCCACTCACTCCGTGCTCAATTGACCTTAATGATTTTTAAGTTCTAACACCAGGTCACTTCTTAATTGGACGAGCACTTACTGCAATTCCAGAGCCAGATTACTCCTACATTAAGTTAGGCCATTTATCAAGGTGGCAACTACTTCAGAAGCTCACCCAAGTCTTTTGGAAACGCTGGACATCTGAATATCTAACATGACTCCAACAACATCCAAAATGGAAATGACAACACCCAATCTCAAATGTGGAGACGTGGTCCTAATCAAGGAAGACCGGCTTCCTTTAATGAAATGGATACTTGGACGAATTACAGTAGTTCACTCAGGTCAAGATGGATTAGTACGAACGGTAACTCTCAAAACAACAAATGGAGGGTTAAAAAGATCCATCACAAAGCTTTCTCCACTTCCCATAGATTCAGAAAGCTAATGATTTTGTTGAAAGTGGTGATTTTAAGGTGGGCGGTGTTTAATACTGCAGTGACCTTTGGGTTTTTTCCAGTTTCACTTCTTTAATCCTTTCTTTGTTTAATCCTTTCTTATGGCACTTTAGTTTATTATTAGGTCAAAATACCTTCTTTTTGACCCTAATTAGGTTTTAGGTTACTCCCATGCCTTTTCCTTGTTCTTTAATCTCCTCTTAGGGCATGTGAGTATGGTTTTTGGGTCAATATGATTTATTTTGGAAATTGCTTTTTTGCATTTAGGTTAATTGGGTATACTAGATAGGTTTTTTGGATGATTCATGTCATCTTCTTGCTTTGGGCCATATCCCAAATGTCAAGACCTTTGTATTATGTTGCCATTGGTCCCTTTCCAGCTGGTTCAAGGAATGGACCAATGACCAGTGTGTAGGTGTTGGCTTTTTGAAATTTATGCTTTTTGGCTTGACTGTTTTTGCTGTTCATTCTCAACAAGTTGTACCAGGGACTGGACCTCTGCCAGTAACTGTGATAATGTTATTAGCTATTATTGCTACCTATGTAATGTTTTCAAAATGTTTAATTATAAAAGTATTTCTACCAAAACAAGTTTAAGTTTACATGTGCTTCAATTCAGCAGTGCCTGAATTACAACCAGGCATATCTGGCCCTTGAACTCCCATCAGGAAGTTAAAGCTATCTACAAGAAGGGACAATTTCTACACAGCAGTATCAGAACAATTGCCCTATTTTAACAGGTCCATCTAAGTTAAATTTTTTCATCGCTGAGTATTATTTGCTGCCATTCCTTTGCCCATGCCATATGATCATGGGCAAATTGCAATTGGGCATCTTTATGTCCGGGTTAGAGCTTTGGCTTTAGTTTCATCTAGAGTTGTATTAGGTGTGGAGCACTTTGCAATGGTGTGTCATATCGCAAGGAGGCTTGCTTTCACTCCTTTGATCATGACACTTCTGGCAGTCAATTGAGTTTGATGCCACACGATGCACATGGCGTTCATCACGAGCAGACATACATTTCTTTCTTCTAGTGCAAAGAGCCTTCACATACTAGTCTGGATTATTAAAGTATTTGTTAATAACATTTGCACTTCTAACTTCAGTTGTTTAAAGGCATCAATCTGGCCTTTTTCTTTGTTAGCTAATTGTGTGCCTCTTCCCATGCTTAATTTGATAACACCTGTCACACAGTGTCTCAACTAACACAGACAATGTTTTTGTTTTAGTTTGTAGTGAATAGTATTTACCATATACAGGATAAATTATTTTTTGAGGGGCAAGGCTAATATTTTGTCAGACCTTCAAAGTTAAAAATTGCGTTTTTTTTGTTGTAATTTTCTTAATTTTAAATTTTTTTATGGTTTTGTTGTTTAAATAAAGTAACAACACTAAAGTAATCTATTCGTTAAATTTAATTCATTATGGGATTGTTAAAAATGCCAAAGATGAGGTTAGGCTAAACATCTGTCGTGCACTGTACAACTCAAGGGATAAGACCCCGATTACAATGAGAGGCAAAAAGGGGTGGACGCTGAGGCCAGTAGGCTGCTCAGATGGCTGATGAATGGTCCTCTTCCAACCTATTCAATGTCACCGAGATTTACCAGACCACCCCTATATCTCGTGAGTGGATCTGGGACTGGTGCAGGGGTCTCCATCTGCTCAGACTGCAGATGGTTCGCCGACTACATGCCCTGTCAGCCTTTCAATATCGCCCATCTGCTCCTGCAATTAATGCCATATGGACTAAGGGCCCACTCGACTTAATTCACAGAGACATATGAGGCTGTCACCTGTTCAATCGAGATCGGGATCTAGATATTACCTAGTCCTGATTGACGACTTCGCCGGGTGGTGTTCTGCTTACACCATGAGGACTAAGGTCCAGTTCTTGGAGTACATTCAAAAGTGTGTTGCCTCAATGGATAGACAGACTGGTCAACGAGTCAAATGACTCCTAACGGACATTGGGGGAATTCTGTTCAGCCGCCGTAGACCAGTTCTTTGACACTCAATGGATTGAGCACGTTACGACCGACGTTGCCTCTTCTCATCAGAACGGGCTGGTGGAGCACTTTAACCAAAGCTTCCTCAAGGCCATTCGAGTTATGAGGAGTGACTGTGGCTTGGGGAAGCGGTTCTGGGCTTAATTTCTCATGACTTACTGTTACATCAAAACTAGGGACCGCCAGAAGATCCAATGCTACAAGACTATAAAAGGCAATGCAGGTACGCTCCTAATGCCTCTCATATGCGCAAGATCGGCACCAAGGTGTTTGCTTTCAACCCAAAGGAACTGTGGACCGATAAGCTGGATCCTACTCCTCGGGTGGGCATTTAGACCGGATATGCCAGCACCACCTGGGGTTTTGGTTCTGGGAGCCGAGCACAAACACCATGTGGGAGTCCAGTCAAGCGTGGATAGACGAGATGCTGGCACCTTTTTCCTGCAGTGAGTCTGAGAGTCCCGATCACCATGAAGGAACTCCTGAAGCAAGGACTGAGAGTTTACCAGTAGGGTGTTAGGCACCTGTCCAACTGAAACCATCTTCAAAAATCCAGTACCAGGCGGCAGCCGCTCCAAAGACTTGCTGGAGATGCATACTGGTTCCAAGGAAGATGGGGACTAGGACAGATGTCTATTTTGACACCGATGGTACTCGACTCAAGTCCTTGAAAGATATGGAAGCTCCCTGCAGAAGCGGGGGCTGGAATATGAGCCAGCAGATTTCGACTTTCCCCCAGAATTATGCATGAGGGGTATATCAAAACAATATCTTTCTATCCCATACCCATGACTGAGGTGGATGACGACGACGAACCCCTTGAAACCACTGATGAATTCGCGACAGACTGAAGATGAGACAATGTCGATGGGATCAATAAATTCGGTAGATATTGATCTGAAGACATATAACGAGGCATTGAACTCACCAGACACATCTCAATGGCATGAGGCGATGTCGGAGGAGCTACGCGCTTTCCACAAGCGAAAAGTGTACAAAGTTATTAGACACACAGCTAATCAGAAAGTGATTGGTTGCTGATAAGTCAATGTCCGTAAACAGTACGCATCAGGTTCCGTCATGAGGCACCATGCCTGTCTGATTGCGAAGGGCATTCAACAACGCCCGGGATGGGATTTTACCGAAGTGTACAATCCCATCATCAGCTTTACCATCGTGCGGCTCATGTTCATGGTATTGGTTGTGTGTGGAGTTTGGCTGCACAGCCACCTAAACTTCAAGTGTGCATACTTGTACAGTGCCCTAGACAAACCAATAGTCATGGAGCCACCACCATCATCATGAGCCAAACCTGGTAAGGTATGGTTTCCTAAAAAGTCCTTGTATGGACTACACCAGATAGGATGCTGCTGAAGTGGCACATTACACGAAGATCTCTGCCACCAAGGATTCATGCCATTTGGATCATGTGAATGCATATGCAGATATGGATGGGAGGCTTTCATGTGTTTATATGTAGATGACCTCTTGGTTTTCACTAAAAGCAACACAGCCCTTGACAAAGTGTGAATACGACTTGGATGACTATACGATATTACTGACTTAGGCCTGACAACTCGTTTCCCTCGGTGTACATTTTCCCATAACTTGGAAAACGTAGTAGTCGGCATGAACCAGGAGCTATACATCAAAGAGCTCTGCAGGAGGATAGGCATGATCCCTGATCAACTTGCGAAGGAACCTTTGAATGTTGGGGCTGTATATAGCCGTGAGCTATGCGGGAACTCTGCCGAGAACCCCTACCCCTACCAAAGCCTCATCAGATCGCTGCTTCATTGCCCAGATGATGCGTCCCAACGTGCTGGTGGCTGTAAATTCCCTGGCGAAGTTTAACAGTAAGCCAACCCTGCTAGCATGGAATTACTCAGCTAACCTGCTCAATTATCTGTGTCACACCAGTTCCAAAAGCCTAGTGCTTTCTGACAGGTTTTCCTTGGTCTTTAGGGCTTACTCCGAGGCCTCTTGGGGGTCCAAGGTCAATACCTCATACTCTGTCTCTGGATTCATCATGTTCAGAGCGCCACTAAAAGCCTGGAGGTCTGTGACACAGACTACTATCACCCAGTCTACAATGAAAGCTCAAACCATGGCTCTCGTGGATTTGGTGAAAGAGGTTATTTGGCTCAACGAGATCCTCTTCGAAGTAAAGGCGGTACTCCCATCATCACCTGGTAAGGTGGAGATTATAGTAGACAATCAGTCGGCCATTTTCGCAATTGAGAACGCGGTCAAGAATGGATCAACAAAACACTTTACCCGCAAGATGAGGTTTATACATGACCATTTTTCGAAGGCTCTCTTTACCATCCACTATATTCCTACAAAGAGCAATTTGACGGACGTGCTTACCAAGCCGATGAACATATCAAAATTAACCTCCCTAACACCATATTTGAAATAGGGGTGAAGTATTTAAAAATTTTGTATATGGTTCGTAGGTAATATATTCCCTGGGGGTGTTATCATTTCGGGGTCTGGGGCCAAATTTTTCTAGCTTGCGCGCAAGGTCACTCTGCATTGCTAGGACCTCTGAGGGCAACTCAACAATAAAGTATGGTGCCCATACTTTATGGTTTGCCCTCCAACCAGCTAAATGACCAGGGTTAGTTACCTACCTTTCCCCTTCGAAAAACGTTTTCCCCGGGTCGACTTACTGGGCCTGGTCTGCCATCTTTCGTTTGTTGTTTTCTCACTCTGACTTATGATTTGCACCCATCCACACCACAATAAACATTAAGAACAAATGTTTGTTTTCTTATGTTTTCTATGATCCTGGGCAATACCCCACACCACCCAAGCTACCACAGCAAAGTGCACTTCTGAGATGTCCATGGAAGCACTCTACCATGCCATTTGCTCGGGGTTGGCAGGATGTGGTTCGAATTCTGTCAAACCCGGTGAGGCGGCTTAGGCAGGAAAACAGATCAGATTCAAATTCCCAGCCTTGATGTGTAGCAACTCATTGCAGTATGCCATATTAGGAGATCCATCTGCTAAAGAATGCTGTGGCAACGGTGTTTGCCATCTTGTCAGTGATGGGGATGGCTTCGGGACAGCGTGTGTACCTGTCAATGCAGGTAAGCAAATACACATGATCGTTGCAAGGTGGAAGTGGTCTAAATAGGTCGATGTGTACATGCTCAAACCAAGCATTAGGTGACAGTATGTTGGCAACCTTGGCATGAGTGGCAACTGACTTTAGAGCATTGGCAGGACAGACCGGCACAGGCTCATGCGGTGCAGTCCTTGCGAATGGATGGCCAAACAAAGTATGTAGAGGTCAGTTTCATGGAAGCACGCTGGCCAAGGTGTGCCAGTTTATGAAGAGCATTAAATCCTGCCTATGGAACGCTTGTGGTACCCAGGGGCTTGGTGGGCCGGTGGATACATTGCAGACCACTGTGCAGGATGCGGGTGCCGGCAGGGTTAGATACGGCAAGTTGAGTCTGGAATCAGTGCGGGAAAGCAATTCTGAAAGTTTGGCATCGGTGGCGTAGATGTAGTCCACAGAAGGGGCAACAGTGGCAGCCTCGATGCCGGATAGTACGTTGACCACTGTGTTGTCTGTACCGGCCACGTGTTGAATGTCCCATGTGAATTGGGACAAGAACTCTAGTTGGCCAGCTTGTCGCGGTGAAGACGTTTCACTGACCATTTGCAGCGCGCAAGTTAGAGGTTTATTGTCAGTGATTAAGATGAAATTTCGAGCTTCGAGCATGTGACGAAAATGCTTTACAGCTAAGAAAGCTGCCTGCAGTTCCCGGTCATATGTACTGTACTGTAACTGGGTTTCGGTGAATTATTTTGAATAAAATCCTAGTGCTTCCCAATGATCACCGAAGAGTCGGTAAAGTGCTGTTCCAATGGCAAAATCTGAGGCATCGATCATAAGTGCTAAAGGAGTGTGCGATAGTGTGCCTCAGTGGTCCACTGAACGGTAACCTTATCATGCTTCTTTAAACCAGGTAAGAGGGCACTGAGGTGGGCGTGAGCATGTTTAGCATGGGGAAGAAAATGCCTGTAAAAGTTCACCATGTCCAAGAATTGACGAAGTTGTGCAGCAGTTGTTGGCTTTGGAAAGTGATTAATTGCAGACTTTTCTGGCCAATGGCTTAAGGCCGGATGCGCTGCCTGTGTACCCTTAATGTGACGACAGTTTCTTCACCAGAAACACATTTGTGCAGATTAATGAGCATACTGTAGGTGCATAGCCGCTGAAAAAGCAATCTGAGATGCTCACGGTGTTCTTCTGTGCTCCAGGAGGCGAAGAGGATGTCGTTTAAATACTTGTAGCAAAATTAGTGGTCCCTGAAGATTCTGTCCATGAAGCGCCTGAAAGTCTGCTGCATTGCAGAGACCAATAGGCAACCATCAAAACTTGAACAAGCCGAATGGAGAGAAGAACAAGGTCTTGCAGATGTTTTCAAGCACTACGGGGATTTGGTTAAAAGACTTAACCAGATCGATGGTAGAAAAATAGAGCACCTGGCGAGGCGTTGCGAGCAACCATGGATGTGTGGAACTGGTTAGTGTTGATGTTATATAATAGTGTCCCTTTTATTTTTAGTTTCAGGAACACCATTCGTCAGAGGAACGACGGAGACTGGATGCTGATTCATTTTGTAAGTTATTTTATTCTGTTGATCATTGCTTTCACTTACAATCTCATTTTTGTGATAACCTT
>JAQGAE010004733.1:0-12299 GCA_034696685.1 Julus scandinavius | reverse complement strand
AAATTTGGGTACAGGAGAATGGGGGAGGAGGGGCGCAAAATTAGGTACTGTTGGATGGGGGAGGGGGATCAAATTTGGGTACTGTAGGATAGGGGAAGGACACAAGTTTAGGTAGTGGAGGATGGGAGAGGGTGCAAATTTGAGTAGTGTAGGATGGGGAGGATGCAAAGTTGGGTGGTGTAGGATGGGGAGAGTATGCAAAGTTGGGTAGTGTAGGATGGTGGGGATGCAAGGTTGGGTAGTGTAGGATGGGGAGGATGCAAAGTTGGGTAGTGTAGGATGGTGGGGATGCAAAGTTGGGTAGTGTAGGATGGGGAAGGATGCAAAGTTGGGTAGTGTAGGATGGGGATGCAAAGTTGGGTAGTGAAGGATGGAGGTGAGTGCAAATTTGGGTAGTGTAGGATGGAGAAGATGCAAAGTTAGGTGGTGTAGGATGGAGGTGGGCGCAAATTTGGGTGGTGTAGGATGGAGGTGGGCGCAAATTTGGGTAGTGTAGGATGGAGAGGATGCAAAGTTGGGTGGTGTAGGATGGGGAGGATGCAAAGTTGGGTAGTGTAGAATGGGGGAGGATGCAAAGTTGGGTAGTGTAGAATGGGGAAGGATGCAAAGTTGGGTAGTGTAGAATGGGGAGAGGATGCAAAGTTGGGTAGTGTAGAATGGGGAGGGGATGCAAAGTTGGGTAGTGTAGGATGGGGGAGGATGCAAAGTTGGGTAGTGTAGGATGGGGAGGATGCAAAGTTGGGTAGTATAGGATGGTGGTGGGCGCAAATTTGGGTGTTTGGCCCTTGACGTCAAATATCCTCGCTACGCCACTGCACCGGCATTGTCTTGGTGCAACCTATCGTAAGTATTTGCCCACATTCAACTGGTTTCACAAACAGGTGCGCCCTCTAATCTTATCTCCGCTATAAAACAAAGCTTTAACGAAGGCTAACTGAAAATAAAAAGGATAGTTATCACTTAAAAATACTGATGATCAACTGCACCGTATCCGGTTTAATCTCCGAATAACCTTTAGCGCATTAAAGATGGAGGTTAGTTAAATGTATGTTTTCTGCACCAGCAACTGACTTAACTGGCCGTTGCAGCCTGATATGTGCAATGTCTAAAGAGGTCTTTGATCGGCAATTAAATTTAACCGGAGTTTGGTGCAATCATCCACAAAAAGCAGCACACATTGCAAAGCAACGGGAACATAACGCTAAGCATAAGCATATTTCAGCAATAATGTCAATCAATGACCATGGGCACTTATTTCAAAAGGATTAATTGACGGAAGACTTAAAGAGAGCCAAGGTTTCGTGCCGTTAGCAACAAAATGAAGCATAACCTGCAATGACCTTTCACCCATCAGGTTGCTATTTTCAAACACAGGGACAAGTGCAAGTGAATCTGACCAATCTCCCAATATCATATACAGTGGAGTCTCACTTACACGAAGCTCACTTATAAGAAACATTCAGTTATACAAACAATTTCTTGTTTCCTGGCAAAACTCCATTTAACACTGTGTAATGCATTATTCGCTTATACAATATTCAGTTATACAAAACTTCCACTTATTCAAAGGGTGATTCCTTCCCCTGATGTAATCCCCTTGTGTAAATACTATTCAATTATAAGTAGAGCTTTTTCACATAATTGGGAAGCATTTCGTCTATTATAAAGACTAAAAGAAAAAGAGTCTGATGTTATTATTGACTGAACAGGTCTTATATAATGTAGCTTGCAGGAAAAACAAGCAAGTTAAAATTACAGAGTTTCTTACGACGAAATAAGCACATTTCTTAAGATGTAACTTAAGTTACATGTATCTTATTGTTTGTGATTATATCACATACATCTTGTTTTTTTTGTTTCTGTTCTTCTTCTTTGTATGTAATTATACATTGACAAAACTATTAAATGACATTTTTAAGAAGAATTATTCTCAATTTATCAAAATACAGTAACCACGAAACCTGCTAGTACATGTACATGCACATTGTATTCACTTATGCGAAGAATGTTCTGCTCCCCCTCATATTCGTATAAGTGAGACTCAACTGTATTTCACAAAGAGTTTCCGAGCATCTTGGGTTCTGTACGAGTAAACTTATAAATCTTGCGTAACGACTTACAAGAATCAAATGTAAACCTCCCAGACACTCTCGTTATATTGCTCTGAATCTTTGTTACACATAATACTACATTTTCTGTCACCATGATTCAAAATCTTGAATCACTGAATTTTAAACATGTGTCCATAATCCAGTCAACTAGACTACACAAAAAGCCCTAACTTTTTTGAAACTTGTGTAATCCAAAATTGCTTCTTAGAGCCTAATGAAATCTTTGTCTTTAGAATCTTTGGCGGATTACTGCTTACAGAAACTGCACTTATTGCTAATTAACCATTGCGTTCCTACTCTAACCATATCATTTTGAATAACATGGAATGTCCTTATGTGCCAATCTAGAGAAGGGCCTCATTTGCTTAATTGAAATTTTAGATTATTTTATGATAATTATTAATTCTAAAACCTTCCGCCATTAGATATTCCACAATCTCTTCTCCAATCTTTCAAATATTTGCTCATTCTGAAGGACTAACAAAATTCCAATATCAGCCAGATATCTTTGAACTTTGCTGAATCACCTGCACTGCCACACTTTTGGAATCTTTAGATCAAAGCGTTTCTAGCGGGGAAAAAGTCAAAAGGCATGCCTTGTCAGCGTTAAAATCCAAAATGGCGTATAGGACATGGATTCCTGTTCAAGCCGATGCATTTTATAACATTTCCTGTCATATATGCACGTTTTCTGCCAAGTCTGCATCATGTCATTAGTGATTATCTTGAAGAATCCTGAAACATGACAATATGCATCAAAATCATGCTGAATTATAACACATCCAAGAGCCTCTGTCAGCTTCAATGATTCTTGGAGTTACGAAGTGCGACATCTTTTAAATTTCATGAAATCCACAAGAAATTCTCAAATATCAAATAAGTTCAATGAAAAATTGCAATGATATTCCAATTATTTTTGATGTTGATGCAAAGACCAATGTGAAATCTCAAGAAAATATCCGGTTTTAAATCGAAACGACATGAATACTAGATTTTTTGGCCTTTTGTTTCATTTTTTACGAAGTTGGCGAAATTCCATGGCGTTTCATGCCGGTTTCAGAAATTTCATCAAGATTTCCAAAGAATGACATAACGTGCAAGAAATCTTGTATTATTTCATAATGTTAAAAATTCCTATGAACGTCCAAAAAAAGCTTTTTGTTATATCCAATAAATATCAATAATTTTCAAATCATATTATTTCCAAAGCATACCATTAGTATAGCTTTCCATGAAAGTTCCATGGAATCTTTCTTCAATTTCAAAAAATGCGGCCAACATCCAAAGCCTGTCATGAAATTTCACGGACTCTTCAAGAAATCCTCTGCGTTATCATAAAATCACATAAACGCTTGCAAAATTCTATGAAATTTCAAGGATTTATGTGAGAAATGTAGAAAAAAACCAATCACAAAGCCATTCTATCAGAACCACAAAATCTGTGTGATTACCACAATGCCCAGTAGCCAGAATCTCCGATTCCTGCAAGAATATGAGAAAAGTGAAGCATCCGAATGCTCTGGAGAACAGCGATGCAAAATCCCAAAGAGTCCCTGGAGAACAGCGATGCAAAATCCCAAAGAGTCCCTGGATAACAGCGTTGCAGAATTCCAAGGTGTTTCTGGAGGACATGCACCAAAGCAGAATCCCTTATAATCCCTGAAGAACAGCGACGCAGAAACCCAAGAGTCTCAGGATGAAACAAGAGTCAAGTACTTTGTCAATCCAAATATGCAACTTGACAATTCCCCAGGTTAATTCGCTTGAAAATTCGTTATTAGAGAAACATTGGAATGATTCATTGCGTATAGTTGGTTGTAGATACTAACTTTGGTTATTCATCAGCTACAGGTGCCCTAGGTAGGGTAAACTGTTCAACAGTGAATAGGGCGTTGGCCAGCACGGCGTAGGTGTCACAGGCCATCTTAAGCTGGGCTTCGGCATAAACAGCCACAGTTTCTTGGAATGTGGCAACTCTTCGGCGGTGAAATTTCTTGATCTGCAAAGTAAAACAAGAGTAAGATAGAATTATATATGGATGACGTTGATATATACATGTATAATACTTTACCAGATTTGACAAATTTCAAAGAAGGGAACTGACACGGAACTGATGTGTGTAAATTGACCTTAAAACTGAATAACATGTTCGATATATCATAACTATTCTTGTTTACAGATTACAAGAACTGAATATAACAATCATTTTTTTCTAGACTTCAATTACATAAAAAAACATTAATAAAAAGGTAATGTTGTAACAAAGGAAGCTGAGGAATTTAGATCAGACATCCTGTAGTCATGGCAAATTTAGCAACATTCTTATTTATAAGAATGAGATAATGCTACATCTGTACAAGTGGAAAGTATTGAAAGTACCATATGGAAAAAAATTCTGAAAAAACTAGTTTCGCTTTTTATTTAATGTTTTCAATTTCTGCAATGATGAGAACTACTAAATCCACCGATGTATCTTACCATTTCTTAATCTGTTAATAAATATGACAGGGACTCCACCTTCATGATGCAGTGCGTTATTATACGAGGGGCGGTCAAAAAGTCTTGCATATTTGCTAATTATTCGAAAACGAGATGTACAAAAAAACTGAAATAGCCATTTTAATAATCCCCTTTGGCCCACTAAAGGAACACTTCAGTTTTCAAAAATTCCAAACAGAGGATGATGTGAAACTTGCCAACATAGCCAACATAACGCATTTTACGAGAGGGGTATAAACAATCTCATCAAACGTTGGGATAAATGTGTCAACAAACTCGGGTCCTACATTGAAAAATAGCAAATTTCCTGCTCATTAAAATGGCTATTTAAGTTTTTTTGTACGACATGTGGTTTTCGAATAATAAACGAATATGCAACACATTTTGACCGCCCCTTGCACAAAAAATGTGGCAGAGTTTGGAACAGCAAGTAATTTTGTGCCAACATGCAGACACCATATGATTGTCTGGTATTCATTAAAAATAAAAATATTACCTCCTGCCTAGCAACATCTGAACATTCTTCAAAAGCCTTCTCAGCATCTAACTTGGTTTTTTCAGCCTACAAAAAGTAAAGAAATTTGTAGATTAGAATGCAAGACAAAACTTAAGAGCAGCTTACAAAAAAATGAGTACAAATGATACATTCACTATGAGATTCGATGAAAATACACTGAAAATCGAAGTAAGACGCACATTTTGCAACAAAAGTCAAAATTTCACAATTTCTGTACTGTGATTTTCTATTTTCTACTTTACAGAGAAGCAAGTTTTCAGATGACTGTCATTTTTTGTAAGCAATACTGAATTGATCATTAACATTTGCAGAATACTAACAAATCGTACTTCACAGCTCAATGATTTAGACAAATATCGAGGAGTATTTAATCAAAAGAAATCTACAAAATGAAGTGCAGGACAACTTGACATATATTTGAAAATTGAAATTCTGAACAGCTATTTAGTGACATGAATACATTTCGAATTTCACAATGAAACTCAAATAGAGGTGGGCGCCATCTTGGAACTATATTAACCAAGCAGTCACCATTGGTAAGTTAACTAACAATATTGGTTTAAAAAAAACTGTTAAACTTTGCTATAAATTAACATATATTACCAAAAACCTCTCTTGGAATCGCCATTTCACTAAAAATGTAAGTTTTAGTGGTACAGGACATTAAAAGCAAATATTCCATCATGGTTAGCTCAATTTAATAGACAAATTGGCTGATTGAAAACAATAGAATGTCTAATAACGTCAGTCTAATTCCTAGTTTAATTTAACTAACTAGCTTTAAGACAAAATCATTTGTTTTAACCACTCTTAATGTCTAAAATGTCCAATACAGAGGTCAATGAATCGTAATTAAACAGGCTGAAAATTAGATTTTATCCGCCCATAAACAAAATTCGTAGTTTTTTTTGTATTCATTACTACCGAACGGATATTAAATAAATCAAAATCGACATCAGCTTATAATAATATGATAAAAATAATTCCAAAAAAAAAAAAAAAAAAAAAAAAAAAAAAAAATGAAAACAACCAGGGGGCGAATCCACAATCACGTCTTTGGCCTTAGGTCTAGTAGACACTTTATATATACTGACCGATAAAAATTATTTTTCGATGATAAGCGGGTCATTGACAATCCAAGAGCTTATAGGCACTGAATTGCAAACTTGCGATTCGCAAACGAGGTAGCGTCGTCAATCTGATCGCAGTTAATTAGGGAGTGGTTACAGGTCATTACAACAATTAGCCCCATTTACAGATGATAATGCAGATGGAAAGATAGGTTTAAGCAAAGATGAATTATTCGATATTTTCTCTCCTGAATCACTATCCACTGGTCATTCCACGTTTAATTAACTAAAACGACTTTCCAAACCCCCAAATTACAGTTGGCAGATTGAAAAAAAAAATTACTCCTTTGGCTAAATTCGGTCAGTGGTCGGTTTAGTTGACCAGTGTTTGGCTGGTTAGCCGCACAACAGTGAAGTGATAATATATCAAAAAGTATCTATTGTACTACAGCTTACTACTCTTGATTTATTCAATCAGTGATATTTATCAATTCTTGTACAATTATAACTCAACATTTCTTCAATAACACAACTTAAATATCAAGCTTTCATCAGGTGCTACATGATAAGAAAAAATTGATAATTAATGCAGTAATTCGGAGTATGAATTGTATTAACATTATAGGGCATTAAAAATACATTATACAGCTAAGGTTCACATTAAACATTTCAATAATTTTAAGTTTTGTAACATTTTAGCAATTTAGGAAATAAAAATGTTAAGGAAATAATTCAAAGGAGCAAAAAGGAGTTTACTCACATGTAAAATGGACTGCTACTAAAATAACCAAATTACTATAATACTAAATTACTACAACAGTTCTAAAGTGCTATAATATTAAAATACTAGAATAGTTCTAAAGTACGATAATACTAAAATGCTACAATAGTTCTAAAGTACCACAATACTTAAATACCCGACTAGTTTAAAGTACTGCAATACTAAAATACTACAATACAGTAGAACCTGTCTAAATGCATCCTGTGTAAATAAACAACCTCTCTAAAAGCATTAAATGATCCAGTCCTAACTTTGTAACCGTGCATATAAATGAACCTGTCTAAAGCTATATTTTTCATCAGTCCCAAGCATATACATTTATACAGGTTCTACTGTAGTTCTAAAGTACTAAAATACCAGAACAGTTTAAAATAATACAATAGCTCTAAAGTGCTATTCTAAAATGCTACAATAGCTTTAAAGTACTACAATACTAAAATGCTACAATATTTTCTAAAGCACAAAAATACTAAAATAATGCACGTGTGAGTAAAATCTTTTTCCAGAGTTGCTTTACATAAACGCTACTACAAAATTATTATCTTATCTGTATATTTGATTTTTTCTTCTAAAATGCTAAAGACATATTTTGTAAGTTTTAATGTATATAGTCACTCAAATCCTTTGACCAAGCTTTGTGCCAATTAAGACATATGCTTACAATTGGTCCTTTTTTACATGCAATTAGACGATGGAATCGCCTTCCTGGAGAAAGTCCAAATTTAGCAAAAATGTAATTTAACAATGATGTCTAAGTCGCTACTGACGTAGGAGCATTCTCTTGAAATGATTGGGTACACCTCCCCCCCCTACCATATGGCATTTATTTTCTGACTGTAGGGTACTGACTTGAATTGAGTTATAACCCAAAACCAAGTCTGTTACCTGCCATGTTTAGGTATGTTTAGGTTCCTCTATATGGAGCCCTTTGAATCCTTTCTCTAGCCTCTGCTCTACGGAGTCCTTTGTGGGCCACATAACCGAAGCCGACCTAATTTTCGCAAAGCAGTTAAAAAAGTGCGTTTTCAATCATTTTGATTTCCGCAGCAGTTTTTACACGAAAATCGTGTAGGATCGCGCCTCCCACTAGTGGCAAAAATCACGTTTTTTAAGGAAATAATGTTGCTTTTTGTGTTCTTTTTCTCACTTTTTTTTTTCGAAAGTGAATGCTTGGAGAACCCCGTTTCGGGCGCTAACAAACAAGACCTAAATGAAATTCAGTGAAAGGAAAACAAGTGTCAATAAATGTATTTATCATCTCATGATCGCTCTAGTAGAGCAACTGGAACAAACAAAACCAGATTTTTTTTCTTGAAAACTTAGGATTTTTTTGCCAAAATATTGTATTATTTCCTACTGTACAAGCCAACAGCAGCAACAGTGCGTGGCGAATTCCGCCAAGCGGAAAATGCTAACCTTAATAAACTGTTTGAATAATTCAGAAAAATGAAAACTCTCAATCACGATTCGGTGAGGGCGATCTAGTTTGCAAATTTCCCCTGATGATATCTCCCCAAAATGGCTACTGCCTTTTTTCGCCAAAAGGTGCTTAGGCACACGTGGATGCATTTGCACAAAAGCTTTTGAACAAGAAATGAGTTTAGGGTTTAGGGTTTCGGGGACGAAAATACAAAGTAATACCGCATCAACAACCAACCACGGTTAACAATAAAAGGTTAAAATGTTGCTATGGTGGCAAACATGACCAAAAAAATGCCGATGTGTAATTTTTCACCACACTAAATAAAAAGAAGAAAAAAAACAGGTGAACCAGTGGCATAAACTAGGTCGACCGATGAAATCAAGTTTCTAGGTTTTTGAATGCAGGTTTACCGGAAAGATTGACCCGAGAAAGTGCAGCGGAAGTCGAGGAAACTCATGTCTGGTTTATTTTCTCTAAGAATTTTCACACTTTAAATTACTTTTCTGATAATTTTTAAATTTTATTCAAATTTTCTAATAGTTATTAGATATGACATCGAATAAGTTCATTTTTGATGGCTTCGATTTCTGAATTAAGGTGTAAGTTGAGCAGCGGCGGTGAAACGGAAGTGAAACGGCCAACGGCTGTGAATCGGCTTACGCGGCTGGGTAAATGGCTTACTAGAACTTTTACGGTAGTCCTAGGTTAACAACAGTTTTAATCCGATAGCATGCACTCTAAGTTTAATATTTCTTCCAAATTTAATCAAAATATATTCTTGAATTAAAATTTTGGCAGAATTTTTCAAGACGTCACAATTGCTTTTGTATTTTTCTCAAAATGTATGCGCTTAATAGCTCATTTTTAAACCAAACAATTTCCAAGAATATCTCCACATCAAATTATTTTTCAAATTTTGCACAAAATATTCCAACTGTTTTGTTGAACAAGTGTTTTCAAAACTGCTTTTACTATCCCAATAACTCCAAAACTCCAATAATCTCCAAATTTAACAAAATTAATCAGTTTCTTCAATTTACCTTTTTCTGTATATACTTATCATAAATTACAAATGAAAACATGTATAATTTTTCAAAAGATTTTCAAACTCTGCCACTCAGAAAAGTGAAAGTTTCTCAAAAATGCAAAATTTCCAAATGACTCCAGCTTTTTAATAATTTTAACATTTTCCCATCAAGTGTTCCCCTATTTCTGAAAATACCAGATAAGATTCCAACCAAATATTCCCAAATTCCAAAAATTGATTAGTTTCACAATAACCTCAAACAATCCAATCAATTCTCTTCTAAGCTATATCTAAGTTCCCGAACATTATACAAGATTTCCTTATATTTTTCAAAATAATGACTTTTGAGTAATTTTTATTTTACGAAAACATTCATCATTTTTAAATAATAAGCTTATAAACACGCGAAGCGCTTGAAGGGAGCGACTAAACTTTAGTTTTTCCCCACCCACCATGAATAATGCAAGGCTACAATTGATGACATCAGCATGACGTCATAACTCGACAAGCCTACCTGGTTGAAACCGTGATGACGTCACTTTGTCATCAGCAAATGTAGCCATGGCTGCCACGTTTTACAAATTTCACATCAGACTTAGCGCAGGCAGTAAATTCAACGAAAAGTCAAGAAATTCTTGATAACTCAGGAAGTTAAAAGTTCACCAATTCACCAAACGAACAATTGTGGAAAAAAATGAAAAATTTGGTGAAAATTTAACAAGATGTAACAAAACTCGTGGCTTTTCAGAACTATAAAAACCAAGAACATTTTGAAATGTTAGAAATTTTGGATATTACAAATCCATTATTTTCTGAACAACCCATCAATAAAACGCCCTATAGATAGTAACAGTTTATAAATTTCCCTAGGAAGTTTAACATTGTGGTGCAAGGACATGACTTTTTTACAGATTTTCAAGGATACTTTTGCGAAAAACCTTATGTCGTTTTAATGAAAGTGTTCAAGGATATTGTGTGCCCACCAAGGCCAACACCGTTATTTTTTCTACAATTTTATGAACTTATAGAACATTTAAACTCGAGAACTGTTAACATATAATTTGATGTAAAAACTTTGAATTTTAGACAAAATTTATACAAATTTTCTACATATATGTACACATTTTTCAAAACTAATTTAAGAATACCAATTTTTCCAAATTTCCAGTTTCACTAATTCTCCAAATATAATTAATCTCTCTGGTGTTATGAATTTATAGAACATATTTCCAAAACTTGAGAACTGTTAACATGAATTTTGTGCAAAAACATATTCATAAAAGCACAAAACTGTATTTTGAAAGATTGTTCCAAAGGCCTGAAACATCCACTATGAATCATTTTTTGACAGAAATTTCTAATCAATTTTGACATATTTCTTGACTTTTCCAGCACTAAATCCAATTAACTGCCTGCGCAAAATCCACACTTTTTCCAGACGTACTTTACAAAATAAACCCGATGAACACTACAGGAACTACGATACATTTCGAACAAATCTATTTATACAATTTGGGGGTAATCAGTTCATCATGGGGAAATATTTACTAGGGAATTCATTAGTTAAATTAGAAGTCAGGGAGATTTGCATAGTCACGTATACGGAGGGAATCCACTCCTACATCCACGTGTAGCTCCTCATCCGTTCTCGCGCTTACACCTTCAGTTGTCCAGGACACAGCAATAGTGCACACGCGCACTCGCACTACCGGAAGTGGGGGATATCCATCAAGTCCAAAGTCCAAAATATATCCACGAGGGGGCGCGATTTTAAGTCTATTCATAGAGGCACTTGTGTTATTGTCCAAAGCAACAATCTGATCTGGTCATGGTACCGTCCGCAAGGTGGCGCTGACAGGGATTGTTATCTAGTGTGCAACTACCATTGTTTGTGCAGTTAGTGTCACTTGTGTGCAATTCTCATTAGATGTCATTGTAAGCGTTTGTTTGTTTGTCTGTCGAGTCTTAGTGCAGTTGTCAACTAATGTGCAGTTGTCAACTAATGTGCAGTCGTCAACTAATGTGCAGTCGTCAACTAATGTGCAGTCGTCAACTAATGTGCAGTCGTCAACTAATGTGCTGTCGTTGATTGCATGCTGTCAACTATTCAAGTCAATACCCTATAATTGTTAAAATGAACTTTTTGATAAATTTGCAGAAAAAAAATGGGCAATAAAATTGGAGTTATTCACAAAAACTGCAGTTAATTTGAAAAAAGTGCAGTAGATTCTCTGCTGAGCATTTTGAAAACTGTCAACTAGCTTTACCACTGTCATCAGTATATTGTAATTGGCACCAGTTGTCCTGTCAGTGTATTATCTGTCATCAGTATAACAATGTCACGTGTGCAACTAATCCTAAGCTAAAATAACTTATTGTCAGAACAGATGAAATTGTCAATCAGTCTTAAGTCAATCTAATGTCAACAAGGTAACAGATTGTGCAGTAGTCACTAGCTTTGCAATTATCACCACGTATGCTTACGTGTTGACAATTGCACATCTGGTGTTAACTGCACAAACTACCTTAATGAGAATCTAGATTACGCAAGTTGCAAAATGTTCCCAGGAATGTACCACAAGTGTCAAGGATCAATGGACCTTATGCAGATCTTGTCAAGAACGTCATCACAACCATCGTCCTGCCTTGTGCTTGAGATACTTTGATCCCTCCACAACGTGAATGCTCTACTAAAGGTGCGACTTCACCGCACCAAAATCAAAAGCAAAAGTAGTTTTCGAAAACATGTTTTTGAAACTTACAGTGTGGACGCTCCACAAAACATGTTTTTGTTACCTCGATCGCCCAAGTGGCGGTGAAGATCAAAGAAAAAAATGTTGTAGATTTTAGGTTGCTATGCACAGAATATGA
>JAQGAE010004732.1:0-12299 GCA_034696685.1 Julus scandinavius | reverse complement strand
CTGACATGTACAAAAAAAAAGTTGAATAAAAGAAGTAGAAAGTGAGCCAGAAATGGCTTCTCTTATACTACTTATATGCAGCATAAATTGGCATTTCGAGTCAATTTTCCCACGTTCCCACTATATGTGGGGGCATGTAGATGATGACCATCCATCCATGCCTGTATTGATTTTGTTAGTTTCAAGCGCAATAATACCAGAGTTTGAAATATTAAATAGATTTTATAGCCCCGCTTGCAGCTACTAATACTGTACATAAAGTTAAAAAGCTGATAAAAATAACCTTTGAGCTTACACAAGGACATTTATTCTGCTTTGCTTCAGCGATTATGCTGAATGTATGGTCGTTTAGCAGCGCCGCCATTCCTATATGCATATACCAGTGGCGTTGTTCAATCACAATAGTTGGTCTAGTTCCGGTGCATTTTCAAAAGAAGTATTCCATTGATTGATCATTTGTGAAATATCCCAATGCATAGAGTGCCGGGTTGTTGTATTTTCCTGGCAAGGACTTGTTTACTCAACTGCATTCTGCGACAATTATATTTGTTGAGCGTATAAGCATTTAACGCTATACGTATTCGACAATGTTATGCTAAAATACTTCAAATGGCTAGGTTAGGTAATGGAAACATTTATCGTTACTTAACATTAGATGTTTGAGCCAAATACGGGCCATGAATAGCCATGTATTGACTATATTCGCCAATGATGGGCCATATATAGGTAGGTAATGATGGACCATATTGTACCTTATTGTTAGCCATTGATGAGCAATGGCCCACACATATATAGCTGAGTTTTCACCATATATGGCAAGTATCAACTTTTAAGGTATTGTATACTGAGATTCATAAGCCATATGTTTATATATTGCATATACATGAATATTGTACTTGTATCTCATATACCTGTGCATGCTAATGTGCAAGTATATACGAACAATTATATATTCATACATTGGCTATACATGCACTTTTATGGCCTTGTATATCCAAATGTGCCTTATATATTTCATATTTGGACTTACTGGATCGTTCCATCTCAATTTGAAAATATCCAGTCACAATTACATACAAAAGATGCACATATGAGACTTGCAAAATATGTGCATTTATCCGGTTTGTGCAATTATCAGGTTTTACATCATATACAAAACATGGGGCAAAGTTCAGAGCATTGGAGAATATGTGCAATTAAGCGGTGTGCATTTAAGTGGGTTTAGTTGACTGTATGAGAAGTTCCATCATATTTGGAAAAATAACTTCTTACGTATGCGCGTGGTTATCATACTATGTGGCTACACACACATGTTGGTTGATTACTTCTTTAATCGTACATTATTACATTTCTTTACCCCAGTTTATTTTCGATTTTTATTTAGTATTTTTTATTTTTTTGTCATTTTTCTATTTTTTCTGAAATTAAAGATTGTTTACGTTTGCAATAACTAGCAGTCTTCCTATCCTTGACTCGAAGCGTTATCTTGATGACCTAGAATGGGATTAGTTTCTTATATACTATATACTCGTATGTATATATATATATATATATATATCATGCAGACAAGTATATTAAACCTTCTGTTTTCTATTCTGTAACATAAATGCCCTGATCTGAGGATAGTTTCTTTTCATCCTTGAACATTGCTTTCATGCATTTTTATGGGTGCATGGAGACTTTGCAATCTTAGATTTTTGCAAATGAGAAGTTATTAGAATTTTATTTGGATTGATGTTTCTTGAAAAAAGAAAATACTTCTTGTACTTTGGTACGTTGTGTGCCAGACTGTTCAAGGATGTTGCTGATGAAGCCATGGAGACTGATGAACATTTGTAGTATTTCTAGCAAAAATTGTTGGTGAGGAACTGTTTTTCATCACTGAATATACTTAAGCTTCTGTAAATCACTATTCATTTCTAACATATATTTATCAAATTTAAAACGTCGACAGCCATATTGGGATATACCAGTGAACTATCGATCACACGGATATCGTACTAATGGCATATTGTATGTTATGGCTTGATATATATATGGTTTACAATTGCATATTCAACAATCGACCACACAACCCTCCTGAATTACCCACTGCTCGCCTTTAAACGGGTTCATGTTCTATATAGACTTCCTGATTTTAGATATCTGGATTTCAAGCTTAAATACATTTACCAGATTCACGGTGGAGGTCCCGCACTTTCAGAATCCATTGATGACAGTCCCACCTTTGTCAACCCTCCCTCAAGATTGGTTGATAACCTATAATTTTACACTTGGGGAGCCTTTTAGGCGGCGCTCCTGCTGCTCTATTTACGAGATTTGAGGGATCAACTGGAGTAGAACGCTATGGGGTACGGTATGCTGATTTTCGCCGCTTATAAGCACGGCAATGCAGTTACCCTCCCCTCACTAAATATATATATATTCGTTTTTGAATTTGAAATTCACAAATTGATGCAAGGCGCCCTGACACATCTCTCTATCTCGGATTTTGCCAAATCAGTGAATCATTCGCTGCTCATCCATTATTCATCGAGCTCGATGCAAAGCGTATCGTTTGCTCATCAGGCGCGAAACATGTGGTCATATTCCCAAAAAAACTACCCAGATTTATTTCGATATCCACACCACCATCGCAATTTCATAAACACATTCACGGGTCTATCATCGTCGGAGTCGAACATCCCAATCTTGGGAGCTTGTTGGGTTCGTGTTGTTTGCATTTGCTCTGTTTATCGTTCGCGCATCGCCTGTGCAAGCCAACGAAATTGTTTATCGAGCGAGGTGTTTGCAAATGGCATCCCGAATTTAATTAAAGCCTCGTGAAATATGCGCGGAAGGAATATCTCGGGTCAGATAGGCACTCACGTTGCTTATCTTCTTGTACTCGTCGCTATTTTGGAAATGGAAACTGGCCGTTTTCTTGCACGGCGTTTTTCCTATAGGTAATTCTGTTGCTATTCACTGTATTCAGTTACCGTAAAATGTGGATACTTTGGGACAGTTAATTGTCGTTTTGCCCAGTTTGAATGTTTTAAGCAGGTTTCAATGAGGTTTTTTCAGTCAGTTGGAGAGAAACGTTCTTCCTTCATATTCTGGTGACTTGCCAATATTCTAAACTTTGGATTTTATAAATTACGGCCATTTTTATTGTGACACCTGTTAGGAGATTTCGTCAAACTTTCTTCTATGGAGAAAAAAACTAAAACCTCTGTTGTTAAAACAGGTCAATACATTAGAATCTGTCTAAATGCATCCTGTGTAAATGATTCACCTCTTTAAACGCATAAAATGCTCCGGTCCCGACTAAAGCGATTCCTATTTGCTTTCACTATTATTCATGTGAATTTCATACATATTTACATAAAACTATTGGCTATGTTAGTCGAAAACCAGACATGAGCGGGGAAAATTTGGGCTGATCAAAACTTGAGTTTTTGAAGTTTTGGTCATTTTGTTAAGGATTTTCTTGTTTAGCTCGAAAAGTAGGGACATAAGTGTATTTCTTTGGCTTAAATCAACTGATGACCTTGTATTAGAGTAATATTCGCGTTAAGAATATATTAACTCCATACATGGACTAAACGCCATATCTGTAAATGTATTCAGACATACATGGGAAATGTTATACATAGAAAACATACTATAGCATGTTTCGCCCTATATATAATTTATTAAGTAGGGATGTCTCAAAAAGACAGAGGCCCAAAGTTACCACGCACGATGGGGAAATCTTGAGACATAAATAGATGGGATAATGCCTGCACCTGTTAATCAGAGAGTATAGAAATGATGATATATTTGGAAAGATGGGGTTGGTTTTATTGGAATTTGTCATTTTCCGGTCATATATAATTACTAACACTTTTTGTCAAAATGCCAAGAAAATAAATTAACCAATGTATCAACATTTTTCGGTATGAGATGTTTTCTCACGCATTTTTACATTAATGTTAATGCCATGATATTTCCTCTAAAAATCGTCCGCGACTGTGCTTCTTCCTCTCTTCATATCTACAAGACTGCATCATGCATGGTAACTTTGGGCTAAACTTTGGGTTAAACTTTGGGCCAGTCTTGTATTACAAATTGCCAAACAATCCAAAATACAAATTCAAAAAATTCTAATAGGAAATTTCCAGGTGGACCGAGTCCCACAGTGCACGTGCGCTTAGTAAAATTGTTACCTGGGTGACCGAGACCAGCTCCATGGGCCAACGTACGGTGGGCCATCCCTTGTTGAGACTATTAGAAATGAGAAATGAGACCAAACAATGAAATCTTTGTCAATTGTACTCTGTGATGAGGCACTTAACTTAATATTTCATGATTTAATATTTTTAGATTCCACTTTAAAGTAGTGGACAATGCGTCCCATTGCTATGAGATTACACTATAATGAAATGTTCCATAATTGCATTAGACATGGGTATCATACATGAGAATTTTATTTTGAATGTCTGAAATGCCGATGCATATTGTTTGGGCAATCGTCCTAAATATCTTCCTGCACAACGATGGCCAATACAAATGTACATTGGGCGATGTTTTACCAAATGGAGAGTGTTTAGGGGTGTCACAAGATTGTAGTTTGTAAAGGTCATAAAGATGAGAAGATAGTGTTTGACCAGCTGGTCAACACCATCCACCTATTCAATTCACCAAAAACCAAGAACGTGAAAAAAAATTATTTAAACGTTTTGCCTGGCCTTCATCAACTTTTGGACATTTTTAAATATGTTTCATATATTTTTTCATAATGTTGTTTTT
This sequence comes from Julus scandinavius, assembly GCA_034696685.1. Lineage (NCBI taxonomy): Eukaryota > Metazoa > Arthropoda > Diplopoda > Julida > Julidae > Julus > Julus scandinavius. Next base: position 7,529 of record JAQGAE010004732.1, on the reverse strand, counting down.
TGTCATGGGGTGAGGCGGTTGGGCCATCCCCACGAGTTACACAACCCAGATGTAAACTAACGACCAAACGAAGTTTTCCGAATAGAAGTGATTTACAACAGTGCAATAACTGAGAAAACTTGTCCACATGACATCCAAATGTTTATTATAACGGATTCTTAATTAACATTTTTTACTTGTAAATGCTATCTAGTTTCAACAAGTTGACATACACAAGTAAAAACGCCTTGCAACCATAACTTAGTTTTCTCCTGTGGATTCATGGTGGTTGAAACCAAGAATGAAGCACCCAACTACAAAGCCTTTCAAAACTTGGAATTTGGTACATCGATATTATAATTACCTCTATTTTGTATCTTACAAAAATTTTAGTATCCCTAAAATTGAAATCGCACAAGTAGATATACCTTAGCTTCGATGCTTTATATTGTTAACTCTTATAACGAACTTATTCTTCTTTTTAAGGTTTTCTTCTTATCTCATTTCAACTCCATCCGACATTTTCTTTGAGGATAATTTATGTCGAAAGATAAAGCACAGGCTATTGATTTGTGATTTAGATAAACCTAATTGCCTGACATTCATGTTGTGATGGCTTGCTGCACAGTTAAAAATCCGCAAATTTTACAGGAATAGTTGAGTAAAATTTGCTGAAAGTGTCCTACAAATTTATCCAAGATGAAGGAACTTTCCACATTTAATGTCCTCTATTAAGAAATCAAACTAAAACAAGGTCATATATGGTATGATGAACAAAGAAATTCGGTGTCAGAGAGGGAGTGGAAGTCCCCCCCCCTTGCAGGCAAAATTCCCAAGTAGGTAATGAAGGCTCATCCTCTGCAGGCGTTGGTGTTTACCCTTTGTTGCAGAAATAGTCCTACGTTAAAAATCGAAAAACAAACTAAATAAATTGACAAAATAAAAGCACTTTGCAACTAAAAACTTGCTAGAATACTATTTTTATTGAAGAAATAATGACAATTACTTAATCAAAGCTACTTGCATGCCTTTTGATCTCAATATCAACGCATGAAGGGTCTTAATTGGAAGAAATAACCTTTTGGCCCATCCTGTACCCGTGTTATGAGGATCTTGCGTGGGTAGCATTGATATGAGTCTTAACTATTGGCATAGATCGGCCATTAAAAGCAGTCATGAGATGCAATCCTGCAACTTCTTTGATGAAAGCGGCGCAGCCGCCTTTAATGAGACAATGGGCCTTACAAATCCCGCCGAACACTTTGAGAAACATCAAAAATCGATAGCATTATTATTCAGCCGCAGCCAACTTCCAATGCCAATTTTAAGAAAGAAAAATGAACGCATTAAGGCAATTTGGGGAGCATGTAAGTGAATTCTCGGTAATTTGCAGGAGGAAAAAAAAGACGAAGACAAGATCCCGGCTCACGAGTTAAATTTAATGAAAGTTTTCCTGAAATTCCTAGAAGCAATTTGCATCGGGTTGCTTGGGCGATGTGCAATGTTGGAAGGCGACAAAAACCAAGTCAGGCAAATTGAACGTGCCGTACAGGCCAATCAAATAGGAACAGAACTTCATTTAGCCCATTCAGAAAAAAAAATATACACTCGGCAATTGTCTGCAAAAGTGAATTTGTAGCAATGGATGGCGCACGTAGGATGGGAGAAACAGGATTAAATGTGTCCCCTGGATCTCAGCTATGGGCGATTTTAAACAAAGTCAAAGACCTTTTCATCCACCGCCAACTTTTTTTGTATACTCATCTCATATACAGTAAAACTTGTGAAATTGACCTCAACATCCTTGTAAGGCGGTCAGGCGCCCGAATTGCATGGTCGCTATGCCAAAGACTATAAAGAACGAATAAATTATTAATTTAGTGCTATTGGACAAAGGCAACATTTAACTGAAACCCACTCTTCCAGTGTGCATTACGACATCCACACCAAAATGTTTTATATTTAAGTAATGTTTTTTGCTGATAAGAAAAATGGATGAATGATAATGATGGGTTTTATGCACTATTTGCAACTGCAGGATATATGCATTTAACCCATATAAAGATATTTTTAAATAAACTAGTTAATAAACAAACAAGCATATATTAATCAAATGAATTAAACATGCAATTTGCACAAGTTCGTGGGTGTTTGAAGCAAAGAAGCTTTCCTTATATTCCTTACCAAAAATTGAAGTGTGGCGTATTCATTTTATACAACGAACTTTGGAGGGATACATATACACCTATATGTCTTGAGTAAATTTCTAATTAGATTTACTTTTATTTCAACTTAAAACGAATGCCCAACATTATCATTATCGGGTATTTTTGTCGATTAATAAAAAATTCACTCTTCAGCTGAGGAATATAGTGTATGTGCATATATACTTTAAGTATGTTACTTTAATTTCCTTAGTGTTGCTTTTATATATACATTTTCGTTCCTGCGCCTTATTTTTCATACTTTTGGAATGTTGTGCAGTATCTTTTAGGACAGAGATTCTGAAATGTAGAGCGTGATGAGCTATATTAAATTTGCATGACATCATATTTGCCACAACGCATTTTGAGCATCTTTTTTGACCCCATTTTTCAAAATTCAGAGCTAGAAAAACATGAAAGAAATTTAACTAGCGTATAATCATGACGTTTGTATGTAGTGTTTTAACCCCCATGAGAAATTTCAATTATAAGCGCACGTGCGTTTTGGGATTTTTGAATTGTTTCGTAGTTTATAATAGATATGAAAAGAGGAAGGAGCACGGTCGCGGCTTTTTTAGAGGAACTCTATCATGGCATTTGCCTGGAAACAACTGTGAAAAACAAGTAATTTCAATTATTTCTATGCTTTATTTTGAAAAAAAGCATAATTGCATTTTTGAGTATTACAGCATTCATATTAGACATATGAGTGTGCAAATATTGATTTGAATCGCTTTTTCGTTTAATTACTGTAAATGAACACTTGTAGTACCATAATCTTTGAAGACTAACGCAATTGCCCTTATCCACGAAATAAAACAATCACCCACAATCAAGTATAAGTTTTTCATAATTTGATCAGTAATTATCAAAAAGTTTCTGCTTTAATCTTGATTTAAGTGAGTTTTGTTAGTTTAAAGATCTGTTTGTTAAATTAATAAGTTTTTTAATTTGTTGTATCTTATTTATATGCTTTAAAATATGTATATGTCTTTAAAATACTAAAATTTCGAATTAGTTTTTTAAATATGCATCAGTTCGTCCTATTTCTTGCATGGCCAATTTTTACGATTTTTTTTGTACAAATCAACTCATCATACGTTCACCTTATGGAAGTTGCTAAGTTCGACTTTGAAATGTTGGCTATAACTTTGCCGACACCCATCTCGACGACATCCCATTTCACCGAATTATATTCCCATTGTTATAATTTTATAACCTAACACAGGATCATTCCTAGAGTGCAATGGGACGACGAGATGGGATAAATTTTTCGGCAAAGTGGGATCAGATACTTTGAAAAGGTACGGTGATTTGTATAATTGTTTAGAACAAATCACTTAGAGATATTTGGCATTAAATAATTAACCGCCCAGGTATTAGCTACATTCAATGGCAAATTAATTTGTGACGTCACAGATGGCGTTAAGCAGGCAGCCAGTGGTAAATTACTGCCTCGCCAATTTATCTTTGGGCATATTTAATTTTCAGATTTATAGACTGGGCCTGCGGTTGAACGCACCGGATCGGCGTTATAATCATTCACTACATTAATTTGCATTGTTAATGGCTGAACCTATAATCCGATATGTGGTGCCGGGATTGCAACTTATCAGTCAAGCAAATGGCGATGCTTGCAAATGGGGCATTAAATGGCCGCAGTTTTCGCCTGTCCTCCAATGCGTTGGACGTTTGCAGGACACGCGTCAGACGAAATTACATTAAAAACTTAATTGTGCCTTTCTGAACAATTAATCCTCGCCAGGCGCAGCCTTCGCTTCCGCGATTAATTAAAACTTAATTGGCTTTGGTGCACCAAATTGCATTCGAAATCTCCGGTGGCCCTGCGCCGCGGATTGCCCATATAACACAATCATGTGAAGTTATGCGCGATTGAGTTGTACGAGCTCTGACAAGTGTTCGTCGTGATGCCAGGTGTTTGCGATGAAATTTTGTAATTTTGTCGCTGCTAAATTTGCGGTCTAATTGCTTTCTTTGTCGACGAATACATGTTGGAAAAGCGACCTAGGTTCAGGATCTTGATATCATCGCAGAAGTGCTTAAAGATAACGTCATCATAGTTTGCCCAAGTAGATGTTGTTTTCCTATTAGTATCGGGAAATCTTTAGCTTGTTTTACTGTATATTGTACATCAAGACACTCGTGTTGTTAGCTCTGGTTCACAGTTGTGACCTGACGACACTTGGTGGGCAAGTGCATCTTGTTACATCTTAGAATTGCGGTCTCCAAACTTCTAACCCTGGTAGAACCCTATGCTTTAAATGTTATATTTCTTTGAATCACTACAGGGTGGGCCAATAAAAAGTAAGCCAACTTTATAAAAATCATAAAATGGTTATTTGTTAATGGGATTTATTGAAAATTTGTACATGTGTACTTAAATAGGATACAAAAAAATCCCCTATTTCAATTTGTGTTCAAAGTTAGCACCTTTTGCGGAAATACAAGCCCTAAGACGCATGCACCATTGGGGTTGTTGTTTGATTAATAATTTCATTCCAAGCGTCCAAAATTCGCTGCTTCAACTCGTCGATGTCTGCGTTCATTCCTTCAAGTCTTTGGCCACCCAACAATCCCGACCTAAATCTGCTTGACTATGCAATCTGGGGTATAATGGTCGACAAAGTGAATCGCTCAAAGATAACAGACATCGACGAGTTGAAGCAGTGAATTTTGGACGCTTGGAATGAAATTAATCAGACAGCAATCGACAAGTTAATCGCCCAATGGCGTATGCGCTTTAGGGCTTGTATTTCCGCAAAAGGTGCTAACTTTGAAAACAAATTGAAATAGGAAATTTTTTTGTATCGTATTTAAGAACACATGTACAAATTTTCAATAAATTCCATTAACGAATAACCATTTTATGATTTTTATAAAGTTGGCTTACTTTTTATTGGTCCACCCTGTATATATAGTACAATTTTTTTTTAAATTTCTTGTTTACAACGTTTTCAAATGCAAATTTAGATATTTAAGATTGGAATTTAGTTTTGCTCAAAATTAATGGCTGACATTATTTATTTTTATATAATTACATTGGTTATAATTTTATAAGTAATGCATAAAATAATAATACTATACAACACAACACAATTCAAATTGCACGAGCACAGTAATACCCCTGACATAGTTATATCAGTATCAGAGTAAATATCGCTACATGATTTATAAAATAAGAATTGAGCTATTCATCTAAAATTTATCTTAAAAGATAAAATTGTATTGATGTGCAACACCCCTTTGAAAGGATGTTTTCCATGGTTGAAATTTATTTGCATCACTATTGTCCATCCAATTTCTGACAGCTATAATTGGACTCCCTCCCCATCCTTTGTGAATGACAAAAAGGTGTTTTATTTCATTATTGTTTTGGCAAGTGACTATAGAGCAAGTGACTTTTAAACAAAAACAAACAAATTAGTAGAAACTTAAGAAGAATCTAAAAATGGCAGGCAGAAAATGTACATGGTGTGATGAGATGATTACAATACTATCAGTCACATAATATGCAAGTTCATTTGCATATTATGTTCCAACCTTCATGGTGGTTCTATCCTTATGGGACAGTGTATTTTTCATTTTATTTCGTTAAAACACTTCCTGTGTATGATACTTTGTTTTTGTATATTTAAGTCAATTATTTTTCAGATTTAATTTCTTTATAAAATAAATGCTCGGTGTACTTTGGATTTTTGGTGTGAAAGATGGGTTTTTGATTGCACATTTTTAAGTTAACTTTCCAAAGTACTCAACGCATCAACGCAGTATTTTATTACGTAATGCATCAAATAATTATTTATATCTGCGTAACACTAAGATTCAATTCGTCATTGTTTTAGAAATTTTGTGCATGCATGTATAATTTACTTTAAATTATATTAGGTTGAAAATCATTTTAAAGTTAGAATTTGGCACTGCATTATTTCATTTTTTTCTCAATTTCATATGTAGCTTTTAAGATGTTTTCACAGACTTTGTAAGGTATTCTCAGCTCAGTCGACTGCCTCTATACAGTACAAAGTTAGAGATTCCTAACCATGATAGTATAGAAATTGAGATGGAATGGTATAGGATTAATTTTAATCAAGAAGCCTGGCATTACTTTTTAAAAAAATGCACTCTATATTACGATCTCCATTTTTATTCTGTAAGCTTGCGAAAACTGTCACGCATGCCCACAAACAGCTAAGACTGGAAATCTTGGCCTTGGCCAAGAAGGGCTCCAGTAAGCTTATCACTAAATTGTACGTGTGTTGGTGCTAAACATGTTCAAGCATGAGTCCACCGAATTATAGAAACATTGGCATTGTCTCCAGCGTTCGCTGGCCGCAATCATTTTATTGCCTTTCATTAGCCCCAGGTCCGAACCAGTTTTTGTCCAGTGGAATTTATGGAGGTGAGCTTGTATGCAAAAATTAGGTCATGCTCGGATAGTCGTGTGCAATGGGCTATTACTGTGAAAGGATTAATGTAATCTGGACCCGTAAGCCCCGGCGGTATGTCCACTGTAACGCTGCTTTGTCCATTCTGATAATACACTGAATGGGCCATTAAAAATCAGACCTCGGTGTTTCTCGACGTGCTCGTGCTCTCGACTTAGGCCGTATTATCCAGTTGGTCAAGCAGAACGTTAATGGATTCGGTTGAAATAGTTTCTAGCACGCTGTTGTAGGCCTTTGCACAACCGCTGCCTATGGCGCTTCCGTCCTTTCATTATCAGAACACCTTTTATTTAGAAAAATCAGTACTGGAAATGGTAGCCGCCAAGATTGGACTATTTTTCGATGACATCTTTGTTTTTAACATGTGATTGGAGTCCATCGGAAAGAAGCATTATTGGAAACAACGTGGCCAAGCTTATCAAAGGACATGCTGGACTGAATATAAACTTAAAAATTGAGATTTTTGCTGAAATTCAATCAAGTGAGAAACATTCAAGAAAAGTGAAAAATGACAATGGCGCACTATAATGGATTGTAGAAAAGTTTGCTTTAATTATATGAATTTCTTACCTGGCTTATGTATAGTATCTAACCATCTGGTCTCAGGTGGAATACTGTAAAATCATATTTGTTAATCAGTTTTTACCATGTTTTCATGGACATTTATACAATTTATTAACATATTGTGTATAGATTTGATTGGCACTATACAGTACACGTATATACTCGTAGAAGGATCGAAAACAACTTCAAACAAGCTACGTGATTGGAATTCACATAGTTTAACCTTTCATTCAAAAACAACACTTAGGGCCGGTTGCACCAACAAAGGTTAAGCTAAACCTAAGGTTAACCGTGAGTTAACTAGGAAAAGCATTGC